>PVIH01023072.1:0-25670 GCA_004025045.1 Sigmodon hispidus
TCTCTCTCTCTCTCTCTCTCTCTCTCTCTCTCTCTCTCTCTCTCTCTCTCTCTCTCTCTCTCCAGCTGACACAGGAGCTCAACCTAGTGCTTAACTATGGATTTCTACTTCTTCCTCTATCCATTGCTGGATGAAGGTTCTATAATGACAGTTAGGGTGATCATTCATTTGATCATAGGGGAAGTCCTGCTTAGACATCCTCTCTACTATTGCTTGGACATCTTGTGGGTTCTTGGAGGTTTCCTATCACCAGGTTTCTTTTTAACCACACCTAATCACACATCACTTTCTCTATCAAGACATCCATTTCTTTCTCTTCTTCTGTGTTGCTCCTCTCACTCAAACATCTCCATCTCTCATGATTTGTTCCCACCTCCCTTGCTTGATTCCCATTATGATCCCAATTTACTCAGGAGCTCTTTCCTGAATTTTGAATGGCTGAAAGACACTTAAAGAATTGTTCAACATCCTTAGCCGTCAGAAAAATGCAAATCAAAACAAATCTTAGATACCATCTTACACCTGTCAGAATTGCTAAGTTCATAAATACAGATGATACCCCATGCTGTGGTGTAAGGGGAACACTCCTCCATTGCTGGTGGTAGTATAAACTTGTATAGCTGCTTTGGAAAGCAATATGGTGGTTCTTTAGAAAACTGGAAATCAATCTCCCCAATGATCCAGCAGTACCACTACTGGGTATATACTCAAAGGATGCAAATTTTTACCTCCAGGGCATTAGCTCAAATTTGTTTATAGCAGCATTATTGGTAAGAGCCAGAACTTGGAAACAACCTAGATGTCCCTCAACTGAAGAATGGATTAACAATTGTGCTACATTTATACAATAGAGTACTACTAAAGACATCCTAAAATTTGCAGGCAAATGGATGGATTTAGAGAGTATCATTTTGAGTGAGGTAACACAGGTACAGAAAGGTAGACATGGTATGTACTTACTCCTAGTGGGTTTTAGACAAAAAGCAAAGAATATCCAGGCTACAACCCAAAATCCCCGAACGGCTAGATAACAGAAGGATCTTAAAATACTAATAATCTTTAGTCTGTTCTAGAAGCTCTAATATTATAACAATTTCTCTAACCACATATATTTTATATATATTTCTATAGTTAGAAAACATTGATTTTATAATGTTCTTTATGTCTGCCACTTTATAAAATACATTCACTTAGAGGAAAAATTTCAAATTCATGACATACTACTACCCTTAAAAATAAAGAGAAAAAATGTGAGTTACATCTAAAAATTAAAAATTTGATAGTTATAACAAAAAATCAGAATATTGATTTTATTTTTTATTTAGCAAATATAAAATATTTATTAAAATATATAAATTATTTAAAAAATTGACAGATTTAGACAGCAGCATGAGTCTTTTGTTTTCTACTTAGATTTAGACTAACAAGACATATGTCAAGTACCCATTGGCTATGTATCATCAGAGGCAACTTGATTGAATGCAGAGTTAAAGAAAAGGTAATATGCCACATCCTCACATAATATTTACCCTAAGAGATTTGCCCAATATTTAGAAGGAAAAGTCAGGATCATAGGTTTTGAATCTACATTTTTACTAATAAAAGAAAGGTTTACTAGCCAAGAACAGTCAACACAAAGAAGCATTCTCTGGGAAAAAGCAGCATTTTACTATTTGATAGTAAAATCAGTAGAGATTTACATCATCCATAGAAACTGAAAGTGAATCACACAGGACGGGACTGATAAATACTAATTAGAAGTGGGATCTTCTGGAGATAGTAAAAAGGAATGGATAGACGGTAAAATTATATTATAATCTAAAGAAGAAAATAGTAAAATGAAAAATAAATGAAACCATTATGTAAAGTATTTTTTTAAAAAAAGAGAAAAATCTCATTAGTTAATGAATAATCTTTCATCAAGAATTCATATGTGTACCTTTACTTATTCCTCTTGTACCACCCTCCCCCAGTTTTTAGAAATGGTTATCTGGGTCCCAGACTCTATTGCAGCCAGGGTCTTTATTGATATCCATGATGAGAATTACTACCAAAGTCACCTGAAGCCATATTGATGTCTGTAGTCTAGGCATTCTCTGAGATCCTTGTCTAGGTCCATGGTCCTACTTCAGTAGGAGGCTATGTTTGTAGTCTGTGCTATCACCATAAACCCATGATCCCTGCTTCTGCTGACTGTGAAAAGTAAGGGGGCTACTTTTTAAGATGACACCAGACACACATTTGATAGGGTAGAAGCATGGAAGTCCTCTGTGACAACCTCTCCATCCCCTGTTCCCCCCTCCCCAAAGTAACAGCCTAGACAGGAAGCCATCAAAAAGAAATCTTTAAACATGGGACAGATGCTGAAGAAAAGAGTAGCTCCCCACAATTAATGACTTTTGGCAGATGTGGAAGGGGAAGAACTTGGTTCTATTTAAGGGGCGGAAAGCCAAGAATTTGACTAGCAAGTACATAGTTAACACAAAGCTGACTTTCTGTTTTCTTTTTACATTTTAATTCTTTTGAGGGAGGGGTCACAATGGGAAGGGGAGAGATGGGAAAACTGGGAACAGATTGTGACCAGAGTGCATGATGTGAAACTCCAAGAGATTCAACAGAAATTTATATGAGGACAAAAGAAATATTTATATCTTAGTTCAGTTTGGTATACATTAGTTAAAATAAATTATTTATTTGATTTTTCAATAAGTGAAATTTTATGGTGTCTGAGAATCCAAGATTTTCTGATGTTTTAGCTTTGTATACCATCAAGTAAGCTTATTGAAAGTGGTTAAGAGCGATAGGCAGACCCAGATTAAATTCCTAGCTCCCACCTAGCTGCTCACAAATATCTGTAACTTTAGTCCCAAGGGTTCTTACAACTTCTAGTGGCAACACATGCCTCACAAGCACATAACTCACACACAGTACACTAATATATATGTAAGCAGGATAGTTATACACATAAAATCATAAAATAAAGCTAAAATACCTTTAATTAGTAATATGTTTATAGTAAGATGATAAAACTCACAGTATATACAGTAGTTAAACTTTTTGTCATTTCTGACACAACAAGTTGTGTCAATGTTTCTGATTATTCCTTAAATGTTCACCCATAATTCAGGTCTATAACTCTAGAATGAAGAGATTACCAAACATAGTAGAGTGACTATATTAAACATTAATATACACTATTTTCTCAGGAAAAAGTAGAACATTTTACTATTTTGGAGTATTATTTATTATTTTATAAGGTAAGCATTGAGTCTAAGCTTGCATGTATCAACTAAAATCTGTATCCCATTTATTTGGGGGCCTAGTCTTATCTATGAAAACCAAGATGTTCAAGAAGTATGAATACATTTTCTTTAATCTCACCATGATTGATGTCCTGATGTGTATTTATTTATTCTTTTATCATATATTACTTTCTTCCCAGTTACCTGTCCCTCCACTCTTCTTTGTCTCTCCTCCCACTCCATCCTCTCTCCTAGATTTACACTGCTTTTGTTTTCCTTCAGAAAAGAGCAGACCTCCAATGGATATCAACCTAATGTGACATAACAATTTACAACAAGACTAGGCACAAACTCTAATATTAAGGCCATTAGGAAGAAAAGGGTTTCAAGAACAGGTAAAAGAGTCAGATATTTCCTGCTTCCAATGACACAATTATCACAGAAATACCGTGCT
Source organism: Sigmodon hispidus (assembly GCA_004025045.1). Classification (NCBI taxonomy): domain Eukaryota; kingdom Metazoa; phylum Chordata; class Mammalia; order Rodentia; family Cricetidae; genus Sigmodon; species Sigmodon hispidus. The sequence continues at coordinate 3,697 of PVIH01023072.1, forward strand.
CCATAACCATACTATATATGCAGAGGACCTAGCTCAAACCCATAGAGACTTCCTCATTGTCATTTCAGACTCAGTGAGCCATGCTTAATTGATTCAGCTGTGCTCTTGGGTGTTCCTGATCCATTCGTATTCTACAATGCTTCTTCTCTCTCTTCTGTGCAGCTCTTTGAGCTCCACCTAATAGTTGTCTATAGGTCTCTGCATCTGTTCCTATTAGTTTCTGGATAAAGCTTCTTTGATGACTGGGCTAGGCTCTAGTTTATGAATATAACAGAATATCATTAAGGATAAATTTTATTTATTTTTTCTAGTTGTCTTTGATTCTAACCTAGGCCTCTGGGCTATCTATCCTCTCTTTTTTTGGTTCTCCAGGCACTTTGATGCATGGGTTCCCTTTTGTGGCATGGGGCTCACATTGAAAAAGTTTTGCACTATCATTACTTCAGCATCTCTTTTAGACAGGACAAATTAAGATAGAAGGTTTTGTGGCTCTGTTGATGTGCCAGTCTGACCAATGGAACCCATACTTGATTACAGATGATGGCTATTTGAGACTCCATATCCCATATTACTGTGTATTCACTAGAGACATCCTCATAGATTCCAGAGTGTTTTCTTTCATGCCTAAAAATGTCCACCAATTTTAATGTTTCTCTCAGTACTCTGTCTCCACCTTACTCCCAACATTGCCTTTCTTGTTTCAGACAACCTTCCCCCAGTACACCTTTGAAATCTATTTTAGTTCCCCTTCTCAGGGAATAGAATGTGGCCTAAGGTGTCATATTTAGGAGTACAATAGTTTAGTCTGCAAGGTTCTTTCCCTTGCAATATTTATTTTTTTGTGATCTTATTTCTTTAAATACATGAAGAAAATAGAATATTATTTTCTATTCCTGGGGATAGTAAAACACAAGTTGGTAATACATACTTACATATAGATATATACGTACAAACATATGTGTACACACACACACACACACACACACACACACACACACACACGTACACACATACATCCCTTGGAAAGACTCCAAAAGCCAAATCTTTAGTTTCAACTATACCCAGCAGCTTATATCTGCAGAGAATAGCTGCCATGAAAAAACTACCCACCACTTGGCTTATAGCAAGGGCCTCCTCAGAAGTGGGAACAGCAATGCATGGCCCCAAACTCAACATCTCTCACAGTAATTCTTCCTCAAGCAGGAAATATAGATTTGTAGGTTGAAGTTACAGCTCCAACTCACTTTCTCACACCTCTTGCAATATTTTCGAGCCCTGTCCAATTGTAAGTCCCTTGCATTTTCTACAACATAGTTTCAATATACCATTCTTCAATTTAGTCACAATATCAGATTTTGTTCAGGGTACACATGCCTCTCTAGAGTCTCAAATAATCATCATTTTTTTCTTGTCATCCATACTTAAATTGATGGAGATTCCCTCCTGACATTGCCAAGACAAATGGTGAAGAGTCCACAGACAAATCAAAATGCATCTATTAACAATATACTGATTCCTAATCATTGGGTATTTTAAATGTTTAGAAGGCTAGAAAACTGATTTTGTTTTAATGAGTTTATTTTGCTGTATTTTTTCACAGATTGTTTTGGGGGGAGCCGCTTCAAATTAGTAAAGCAGTTAATGCCCTTAAGTTTACCCTTAACTTTCTTTTTATTAAAATCTTACTGTGATAAAAATTAAAATAAATTAAAATTTCACTAAAAGTATGAGAGAATACTATATTTATCTATAAGGATGAAGAAAATGTTTGTAGAAATTAAAATTATTTTTCAAAAACATAAAACTTATTTAATAACACTTAACTCCCAAAATATCAAGAGAGTAAAACTTCAAAACTATTATGATGTCTCTTCACACTTAAAGTTTTCCTAATATTGCCAAATCTGTTTTAAAACTTTGGAAGAAATATTAGCAATATGTTCTATGCTTTCCAAAACCTAGAGTAAATCTTTAAATATTTTCATTATACTTGTTAACTCTCAGAACAAAAATCAGTTTGGGAGTATACATTTCATCAGGTAATATCTAGGAGAAATGTATCTGTGATCATAACAGATGATCCTTACTTCAATTTAATAATACTGTTAACATATATTACTGTATATTTTCTAAATTTAAATATAAAGCATTAAGAGACTTTTTCTCTCTACCTCCTCCTTTTCCTTTCCCCTTTTTCTTCCTCTGAATAGTAAGAATTCTAATTTCCATTAAAAATTACATTTTCTTAGCTTTATGTCTTTTTATTGCACATTACCCTTTTCTGCTCAATCATTCTCTGTAGGCGAAATTTTCTGTCCCAACAGCAATTCCCAAATATCTGGCAACTACTTCCCAAATAAATGACCCAGAGGCTTAATATTTTTTATAAATCCTCAGACAGTAGTTTAATCTACTAACTAGCTCTTACACCTAAATTATCCCATAATTCCTATCTATATTTAGCCCTATAGCTGATACCTTTTCTCAGTAAGACATTCCCATCTTGATTCCTGTGCATCTGGATGGCAACTTCTGACTCCACTCTTCCTCTTCCCAGAATTCCCATAGTCTGGTAGCCTCTGCCTATTCTTCCTGCCTGGCTACTTGCCAATCAGCATTTTAATAAACCAATTCAAGTGACAAATCTTTAGAGTGTACAAGAGCATTATTACACAGCAATTCTCTGCTACTGAAAGAACAGATTTCCCTGCAACTGTTCTTCTGATATTGGTTTTCTATTACCTCAGCATCATGTTTGTTAGAATTTTCCTTTCTTTTATCAATCCATCGCAGAAGGGTCAATTACTGTTAACAGGGATAATCCTTGGTTTTTGTTTGGTCATAACCTGATCAGACCTACTGCATAGCCTTGCTGATTGAATCCTTTGTGATCTGAGACTAGCACCTTTTTGTTTTAATTTTATCTTAATAATAGCTGACAGCCTGTTTACTGCCTGTAGTACCCTTTCCTTTGTTGCTCCTCAAAGTTTATCACATACTCAACTGTACTTTTCAGCACATTCTGGATTATGTCCTGTTTGAAAACTGCACAAGCACTGGCACACTAGCACACTCCACCTCCACATGCACTTGTGATTTAAAACTGAATAAAAATTTTAAAATATTAATAAAAACTATCATTATTTTTTAAAAAAGAAAATCAAATATTCTTAGTCATCAGTTTATTTAGCTGCCTCTCTTCAACACCCTGTACAAAACCTCTGTGTATAGTGTGAGTTGTATTTATTTATCTTTCATTCCTGTGGTTGCAGAGAATAACATGCCTTTACCTTTTCAGAATTATTTCACCACCATTTCCTTTCCCACATGCTGCAAGGCTTTGTTTAATCAAAAGTCCCCTCTTTCTTTGATCTACAAATCAGGTTTTAAAAGAAGGCTCATATTCCTTCTCTTGTTACTTTGCAATAATATTCCATGTCATTAAGCATAACTCTTTGAAGTGCTGACTCTCAGGCTGTCTGAATCCCAGCTGGCAGGTTTTTCCCAGTTCCTATGTGGCAGTGCATATCTGAATCATCCACTGCAGCATCATGAACACATTTCTTTTTATATAAACACAAAACATTCTTGCTTCTTTTCCTTGATTTTTCATAAACTCAGTCATTGATGAAGGTAGTCAGTCTTACTTACTGGCTTGTGTCCAGTGCTAGGGTCCCTCACTAGTTCTAGTCATTAACATTCACTTCTCTCATTAACACTTTACTTTCTCCATTTGACATTACTTTGTCTATAATTTTCATTACTATTTAGTTTTCTGTTGTAATACATATGTTGAAATATTATCAATGTATAATTAATCTAAACCACTGGTTCTCAACCTACATAATAGAGTTCCACATACATTAATGACAGCCAATCAAAAAATTATTTTGTTGCTAATTTGTAACTATAATTTTGCTACTGTTAACAATTGTATTATAAATATCTTATGTGCAAGAAATCTAATTTGTGACTGAGAACTGCTGATCTAAAGTATTCCTTTGATAAGATAATGGTGATGATGATAATGAGGATTAAATATTGATGTCACTCTTCAGAAAAATCATAGGCCATCTGATATGGAAAACTGACTCTAGCTGCTGATATTGAAGTCAGGTGTACATAAGCAAAGAAAGTCTTTGTGGATAGACATTAAGGTACAGTTTTGGTGTTTTATGGGTGGGTCAAGTATATGGGGCCTAACTTGGTTGGAAACTATGAGAAAACTATAATAGGCATGTCACTTAGCATTTTTAATTTTATTTAGGTGTAAGAACAATAAAGTGAAGCTAATGTTCTACAAAATAAGGAAAATAGTTTCTCCTGTTGTCAAGGAGAAAGCTGCATGTTGAATTTTGTTATTTGTATAGTAAAATTGTTTTTATCTCTGTATAGATATTATTATAAACTATCTTGTAACTGTTTTTATTTTTGTTTTATTTCTTTATGGTCATAAGTAATCTTGTGGGATTGATGTGTTCTATAATAATATTAACATCAAAATAATACTTTATCCTTGAGTAGAAGTACCCAGCGAGCTTCTCAAAACTTATTGCTAAGTCTTGTTGCCACTTTCTGAGTGCAAGATGCTGCATTCTTTTGTCAAGCATGATAATGATGTATATGCTTATAGCAAATACAGTGCCAAGTGCTGTGTTTTATCAGATTCTGTTGTCAGTGTTCAATGTGTATTACATCATTTACTTCACACAGTACTGAGGGAGTGAACAGTTACTACTGTTGTCACTAAAAAATTATTCTACATAACTTTCAAAGAACAATGAGTTAAAACCACATTCCTTGGCACATTGTCATGTCATGGGGAAATTTGTAAAGGAGAAAATTCTTTATACCAAAATAGAAGTAGACCCTAAGTCAGAAAGCCCTCAGGGAATAATGTGCCCTTCAAAGACATATCGCACCTTGTCTAGCTAGTCTCCATCTCAGATGTTTCTAGCACTTCCAAAAAGGAATTACTCACAGAAGTTGAAGTCTACAGCATTTGGAAGTGACAATAGAAATTCCATATTCAGTCTGTAAAAAACACAGTGCTACAGTTTTCTCAAATTTATAAAAGAAAAGTAAATTGCTTATTCAGTGAAAAAGATCATAGTTTTAATAATTAGATATATTAGCTAATTTATTTACAATAACATATTCTAGGAAATACATTTTTTGGGGACTTAATCACTAATTTTTTTTTGGTTTCACTGTGAATTTTATATGTAAAGCTAAACATTATCTGGTCTTCCATTTGTTAAATGTCTTTCTCTTCTCCCAGAAGAATAAGCATGCTATCCCAGTACTTATTTGAGCATCTTGTCATGGCGAATTATTTAAAACTTCTGCATAAGGGGACTAGGAATATGAATCGGTGGATACAGTTGGTACTTTCTGGAGAAGCATGAGGACCTAAATTATGATCTCAAGAACTTATGTGTCATGTGCAACTAGAGATAGTTTCACTTCTTCCTTTCCAGTTTGTATCCAATTAATCTCCTTTCATTCTCTTATTGCTTAAGCTAAAACTTCAAGAATTATATTGAATAGACAAGGGGAAAGAGGACATCCTTGTCTAGTTCCTGATTTTAGTGGGATTGCTTTGAGTTTTTCTCCATTACGTTTGATGTTGGCTGTTGGCATCTTGTAAATCGTCTTTATTATATTTAGATTTATTCCCTAATTCCTGATCTCTCCAGGGTATTTATCATAAAGGAGTGTTGGATTTTGTCAAAGGCTTTTTCAGCATCTAAGGATATGGTCATGTGGTTTTTTCCCTTCAGTTTGTTTATATGATGGGTGACATTTACGGTTTTCGAATGTTGAACCATTCCTGCATTTCTGGGTTGAAGCCTACTTGATCATGGTAGATGATTATTTTTTATATATTGTTGTATACAGTTTGCCAAAATTTTATTGAAAATTTTTGCATCAATATTCATGAGGGAAATTGGTCCTTAATTCTTCTTTGTTGTGTCTTTGAGTGGCTTAGGTATTAGGATAATTGTGGCCTCATAAAAAGGAATTTTGGCAATATTCCTTCAGTTCCTACTATGTGAAATAGTTTGAGGAGCATTGGTAGAAACTCTTCTTTAAATGTCAAGTAGAATTTTGCACTGAAACCTTCTGAACCTGGGCTTATTTTACTTGGAAGTCGGTTAATGAGAGTTTCAATTTCCTTTATGGTTATAGGTCTGTTTAGGTAATTAATCTGGTCTTCATTTAATTTTGGTAAATGGTACCTGTCCAAAAAGCTGTCCATTCCTTCTAGGTTTTCCACTTTTGTGGAGTATAGATTTTCCAAGTATGACCTGAAAATTCTCTGGATTTCCTGGGGGTCTGTTGTTATCTCACCTTTTTCATTTCTGATTTTGTTGATTTGGATACTCTCTCTCTGCTTTATTATTTTATACAAAAGTGACACACAAAATTCTACCAGGGAACTTCTAGAGCTGATAAACACCTTCATGAAATTAACAGGATACAAGATTGACTCAAAGAAATCAGTAACCCTCCTATACACTAAAGATAAAAGGGCTGAAGAAGAAATAAGGGAAACATCACCCGTTATAATAGCTACAAATAGCATGAATAACTACAAATACCTTGAGTAACAACAACCAAAGAAGTAACAGATCTATTTGACAAAAATTTTCAATCACTGGAGAAAGAAATTGAATAGGATATCAGAAAATGGAAAAATCTCCCATATTCCTGGATAAGTAGGATCAACATAATAAAAATAACAATTCTACCAAAAGCAGTCTAGAGATTCAATGCACTTCCCAACAAAATCCCAACACAAGTTTTCAAGGCCTTAAAAGAACAATACTCAACTTAATTTGCAATAACAGGAAAGCCAGGATTACAAAAAAAAATTTTGCTCAACAAAAGAACCTCAGGAGGCATCACTATCCCTGACTTCAAGTTACCCTATAGAGTTAGAGTAATAAAAAAGTATTGGTTCTGGCATAAAACAGTACTGGTACTGGCATAAAAACAGACTTGTGGATCAATGGAATGAAATTGAGGATCCCAGCACTAACCCAAAAACCTATGAACACCTGATCTTCGACAAAGAGGCCCAAAATATTAATGGGAAAAGGAGAGTATCTCTAACAAATGGTGTTGGCATAGGTGGATGGTAATGTGTAGAAAAATGCAAATAGATCCAAGCCTGTCACCCTGCACAAAACTCAAATCCAAGTGGATCAAACACCTCAGCATAAACCTAACCACTCTGAACTTGATAGAAAAGAAAGTGGAGAATACCCTCCAATGAATTGGCACAGGCGGCCACTTCTTAAATATAACATCAGTGGCATAGACACTAAAAACAACAATCAATAAGTGGGACCTCCTGAAACTAAGAAGCTTCTGTAAAGCCAAAGAGACTATTAATAGGACAAAATGACAGCCTACAGCATAGGAAAAGATTTTTCACCATCCCTACAAGTAATAGAGGACTGATCTCTAAAATATATAGAGAACTCAAGAAACTAGAGCCCCAAACCTTGAATAACCCAATCAAAAAATTGGGTTCAGAATTAAAAAGAGAATTCTCAGCAGATGAATTACAAATGGCTGAAAGGCACTTGACAAAGTGTTCAACATCTTTAGCCATCAGAGAAATAAAAATCAAAACTACTTTGAGATACCACCTGACACCTGTCAGATTGGCTAAGATAAAAGACACAGGTGAAAGCCTATGCTTGAGAGGGTGTGTAGTAAGGGGAACACTCCACCATTATTGGTGGGAGTGTCAGCTTGTTCAGCCACTCTGGAATGCAGTATGGTAGTTTCTCAGAAAACTGGGAATCAGTCTCCCCAAGGATCCAGCAATACCACTTCTGGGCGTATACCCTAAAAAAGCACATTCACGCTCCAAAGGCATTAGCTCAACTATGTTCATAGCAGCATTATTTGTAATAGGAAGAATCTAGAAACAACATAGATGCCCCTCAACTGAAGAATGGCTTAACAACTGTGGTACATCTACACAATGGAGTACGACACAGCAGTAAGAAAAAATGATATCCCAAAATTTGCAGGCAAATGGATGGACTTGGAGAACATCCTCTCGAGCAAGGTATCACAAACCCAGAAAGATTAGCAGGGGATGTACTCACACATAGTTGAACTCTAAACAAAAAAAGCAAAAAGCAAAACATGTCCAAGCTGCAAACCACAACCATTGAACAGCTTGGGATCTGAAATACCTTGGGCTGGCAACTTGGATTCCATTCCCTCCAGAGGAACACCTGACCCAGTCTTGATGTAGGGGTGGAGGAAACTGGATCTGCTAGGAGTGGATCCTGAACTAAGCCATATTGCCCTTGCTGGAAAGGAGTTAAGGATATGTGGAGTAGAAAGAGTGACTGGAAATGGTGGGAGTGGGAAGGAAGCTTGAACAAGGAAATACATGGATAAAAATATGACTTTATAATAAAAAATAAAACAAAAAGAACGTATTTAAAGCTGCATGCAGTAGGACATGTCTATAATATCATTGTTCCTTTGAAAGGATTGTAGATGCAGATAGGAGAATATAAGAAGTGCATGAACTACATAGTGAGTCATGATCCCTTGCAAAGAAGATAACCAGACTCAGCACAAGGATGAAGCAAAGGACCAACATGTGATATTAGTCTTTGACATTCCCATATATAGAAGGGAGCAAGAGTGCCATGAATTCATATATAAAACATGTTCATATATAGAAATACACACAAAATGTGTGCACATACATGCAGGAACAAATACATTTGGAAAATATGTTGAAGATTATTGAGACCTGGTGTATATTCTCTTTTGACTCTTGTAAATGAGCCTGATAAAATACAATAGGTAGTACAAAGACTGACAAGGTTCTCCTACTTATCAAATAATCAAGTATATTTGTGTTAATATCAAGTATTTGTTTTCACTATTTCACGACTCACTCTGTTTGCTCTTCACTTCTGCTTCCTTTGTATATACTACCTGAAAGCTTGTAACATTCAAGAACTGAAACAAAGTCAGATTTTGGAAAAATAGGTAATTTGTATTCAGGCCATGAAAAGTCTAACTCAGTTCCCTAGTCTTCTCATGATTTATCTATTGGAGCATGACTGAAAACCATAGATATGAAATAAAACAAACTTCAGTTGGGATCCAGATATTGGCACTATTAAATAACATAACTTGGGTTATATATTTAATTTTTTTAGTCTGTCTTTCAAAGTATATGTAGGAGTACTTATTTTAAAAACTTTCTACCAAATTGTTAAGATAAATTTAATGTTTCTTCTGGTACACACAGATGCACTTACACACACACACACACACACACACATACACACACTCAAATAAAAGAGAGAGAGAGAGGATCTTGTAATGCAGACTAGGTCGTTTGCAAACTAGTTAATATCCTACCTCTTGAGTGCTGTAAATGCAGAAGTATGTCACCATAATAAAGCCAGAAATATTTTTCACTATTATTAACATAGCTTGAAAATTGTTTTTCTTGATTTAAATACCTGACAGTCTTAACTCTAGTTTTTCACCAAAATATCTTTTAAGGATGTCATGGGCTTTATATACTTCGGCTCTTTCTCCTTAAGCCCATCAATTTTTGTAGAATAATTGATGCATTAATTTATGTTTATTTTGCCTTTAAACTTCCTTTTTAAAATATATCTTCTAAAGATTATGATCTCATTTGCTTAGCCAGGCCTATGCAACTTACCTTAGTTGGCAATAATGGTATAGCAGCCTCTTTCTGAATCCTGACCTCACCTCACTTTCCTAGATTTCTTAGATAGAGCCATAGTTTAAGAGTAGTAATTTTATATTCCAGCTTATTACTTAGTTCTCTCCTAGAATTTATACAAAGGTTGACAGCATTGCCATTTGGGAGTTGGGGATTACTCATTGTGGGATTGTTAACTGTTGCACTATAGCATATCCAGTAAAAGACCTAGTTCTGACTACAAGAATAAAGACACAATCCACCACTTGTGATGAAGAAAATTATTAAATTATCGCTGACTAGATATCATCAAATTTTCCATGAGTTAAAACTGTAACATGGAACTGTGAATTATCTCTAGAGCAGTGTAGTGTTCTGATGATGTAAAATTTCCAACACTAAGCACAGTATTAATAAGACTATAGATCTATGATAAATATATTTCAATGAAAAAATGAATGCTTAATTTTAATTTTCATAAGACATCCTACTATTCTAAGGGCTCTTAAAATCTTTATTGCATTAGTTTGTCTAGTATTATATTTTAATGAATTCCTTTGTTTTCTATATCCATAGAGGGAATAGAGCATAGTAGTTGAGCAATAAAATTATTGAAGATCAATCAAAATATTTAATTAATCTCTACATTAGTCTATGAATACATTCAATAAACATTTACATTTACATTCTTTCTTTATAAAGATTTTATACCCTTATGAATTTTTGCCATTGTGGTATGTTGGACTTACCTTTCATAACATACTTAAGAGCATGTTGCTACCTACTTTATGTCTGCCTTGAAGATCATGAACACTAAATACATAGTAAATTTTCATATCAAATAGTTCAATAATTTAGAAAACTCATGGTGCCTATTGGATAAAAAAAAAAGCATATGACTATTCCAATACTTGTACTCACTAATATATATTGTAGCCGTCCTTGTCTTTAGAAGACCACTACACACAACTTCAAAAAGTTTCATCTTGTCAAATTTGTGCAGAAGTTGCAATTCTAACTACTCTACAAAGTAGCAAACTTGAGGTTCCTATAAGTTAAAACAGATATTTACTATTCCTAACACTTAATCTTCAGAACTTATTTTGCTTGTTTTCCTAGCACTTTTATGTGACCCAGACTGATATGACATATTGTTTTTGAAGACACCACATAATGATCTTAATTGGCAGCTTCATTATCTATGGCTTTATCAGATAAGCAAATAAACAATAAAATATGAAAATATAGTAAGCTACATGAAAATTATCACATACTACCATAAAATAAACATAATAATTACTATATCCAACACTAAAACCTGAAAACCATGTTGGCTTCATGTTCTAAATATGAAATAGACAGATGACATCCAAATTGACCTTATAAACTCATTATTTTTAATCTTAGAATAAATGGTTACTTAAAATTTAAGAAAGCAGAGTATTGTTTAAGATATTTGGTGTCTTTTGAGAAAATTTTTTTTATGTCAAAAACAACAAGTGAGCCATTTCAAAGAACACTTACAATAAGAGAAAGAAATCTTCACATATACATTACTGCATATTTTCTTTTCTTATAGTGGATCCCTGTGGTTCCTCCCAGGGATTGCAATTTGAGACTATGAATAGACATTCGTACTACAGAGACTACATCTCAAAATTGTTTTGGAGACACTGAGATGTGGCCTTTCATTTGACAAGAAATTGGAAGTAAAGAAATCACAATAAATAGCCTGCAATAAATGATCTCTAGTGGAAATAGGCCATATTTTTTTATTAGGCAACTTAGAATGTTCTGATGGAAATATGATGCCAAAACAAATTTAAAAGTGAGCCTAACCATGAGGAGTCACATTAGGCACCCGGTGACTCCTTTATACTGTGCATAACTTAATGAAAAAGACAATCATTTCTCACAAAAAGTGTAAGACTCTGTTCTCAACAGGGAGTAAAAATTACAAAAGTAATAAATTGTCATTTTAACTTAAAAGCTACTGTTATTTATGTGGACATTTTATTTTACCAAAGAGAGTCTATATTATATTTTCTTTCAGTTCTTTTTAGCTTCTTAAAAGCACAAAAGTATTTTTGCAGGATTGAATACAAAATCCCTGTATATTGAGGCTTTATGTATCTTCCTTTTTAATCTCACACCTAGTTATCTTTGATGCTGTTTCTTGTCTACCACACAACATCAAACTAACTGTAAGTGCCTACTTATATAGACATGCTTCTATATTAATTAAAAATCAGTCCAGGTATACTTAAATTCTAAAAACCATAGATGCTTAAATACATATATAAATAAATTGTTGTGGTAATTTTATATAACCTATACACATCCTGACATATTCCCACTGTGTGTTCTATCTGAATATCTTGCATTAGCTTGTGGAAAGCAAACACTGTATAAAGTGATGTTCTACTCTATTGGTTGATAAACAATGTCAAGAACAAAGTTCATGTATATCCAGCATCAGCACATTATCTATCTGCTCTTGAATCCATGGATGTGGATCACTCACAGAAAGTTGACTCTTCAGTGCTTTAAACTGTGCTTTCCCTATACTTGAAAAAACTCCTATAAATTTGCAGATATCTATGGAAAATCTTTCTCTTCAGATTCAGTCAACATTGTGTCTTTTCCAGTGTGAAGCATGAATTTTCCCAGAAAGCTTAGCACTTTGGGCCTCCACTCTCCACCAAAATTTGTGACATAAATACCAGTTGTCTCTATTGCAGAGGTGCACAGTGCACACAGAACAGTGACTTGCCTCATTAATGACCATCTTTCAGGCAACATTTAAGGCTCCAATTTCAGAAAAAAATAAAACTGCCATGAAGAGAGGGATGAGGGATCTAAGAACACACACCATACAAAATGTACCTGTACCTCTACACTCGCATGCGTGCACACATACACACACACACACACACACACACACACACACACACACACATACAAGGCAGCATGCATATGAATGCACACTGTGCATATGCAAAAATCCACTAAGCATGGACACACATAAATAATAATTGCAGTGTTAATGATAATATTAATAAATAGATGAAACAGTAGTTATGTCCACATGACAGCTATCATGAATTAAGTCAGGGGTTTAAGGAATGGGCAATCTTTTTCAGAAATCCCCAGGTTATGCTAAATGATTTCATGTGTGAAAATTGAAGACCAAAAGGTAAAGTCATTAACATTATTTATCAATATTTGTTTTTCATGGTAGCAGCATTGTTGTGGGAGCTATAAGAAGTAGACTTTGTTGTCTTATTGTAAAATATAGGATTATAACAGTAATTTGCAGTATCAAAACTACAGCATTAGATATCATCAATACAATGTTTCAGCTAATGCTAGCCATTTTCTTACAGTGTCTAGTCTTTACTTTTTTCCCTCTGAGTATGCCTGGCAGAGGATGAAAAGCCTTCATATATTCCCTTACTCATTGTTCATTGGTCCAAGGAAGCTGAGATGGGCATCTGAGTTTATTTAATCAGTGGTTCTCTCCAAGAAGGTTAGGGATCATCTTTGTGTATCAGAACTGATATGTAGCAACGTCCATCAGAGGAGATTAATAAGCCCCTGTCAGAGTGGACGCCACAGGGCAGAATGAAACCTGAAGCTAGGTTAAGTAATTGGGTTCTTGTTCAATAAAGGTGCTTGTTTGTGCTATGTAATGAAAGATCTTGGGTGCAATAGATGTCTGAATCCAAATACCCTTCGGATTTTCTGATGGATAAAGAGATAGTGGTGAAAGGGATTTAATTTAGAACTATTGAAAAACTTCAAAGAGATTAGAAAAATTGACAAGTGCACTTTCTTTTTTTTAAATCAAGTATTCTTTGTTACTTATCAGGAACTTTTTTTAAAAAAATTCACACTAAAACATTTCCTTGTTTCTCTTTTTGTTGCTTTTCTTTTCTTTGGTCTGTTTGCCACTATTAATTGACCTTTAGGGCCCAGGTTATGGGAAAGATAGCAAAAGAATTCTTATCTCTCAGTTCATGTATCTTAACCCAAAGTTAGGAAACGATGTTACCTTTGAATCTCACTAGAGTGTCACATTCGACCTCAGAAAAAGCACTGGCAAAAAGAAGGTCTTGCTTCAATGCACATTTCTCCTTGTATCATTAGTACTCATCAATGTATTTAAGCTTTTTTAAAAATATTCACATTTAAACTTAATTTTCAGAACACACTATAAAAATAGACCTCCTCCTGACATGGGATGTAAATAATGAGCATAATGTGGTCAAGCAACTGGAGGATAAATTGAACCACATGTTCTCTAAAATAATATTATTCATGTGAAGCACTGTCAGTGTGTCAGAGATTATTTCAATATGTTCACTTTATACAAAAACTAACAGCAACAGCACTTCTTTCTCTTCTCAGACTGTCCAGCACATGATTCAATGAAGTATGTTCTTTAAGGAAAAGAAATACTATCACTCTAAAGGGGAAATAATCTACAGTTGATCAGAATTGTTCTCATTTAACAGTTTGTATATAAATCTCTCATGGCTACTGTGTAGCACACCATACTGAACAGGTTCAGAGTAGCCTGCAAAGGGCACGCATGCCACTTTCACACTGCTCATTTCTTATCTGCTGCACACATTCTAAGCCTCCCTTCAGTGAGCAGTCTGCTTATTATCACATCATCTAGCTTTACTGTTTCCTGGACATCCCTCTTTATGATTTTCTTACCTCCTCTGATTGTAAATTACACGTTATTTGTAGAGTTGTAGAGGGTTGTAGAAATAGGCTTCTCCTTGGTGTTGTTAGGCAGCCCTGAGAACCATCAAAGCTTGTACGAAATAATAATAACATTTTCAAGTTCAACTTGAAAATGATTGTTTAGTCTTGTGAGCTCCCATGTACTTTAAAGGGTTAAATGTACAACCAACTTATGGTACATGGCTGCCTGGAAGATGGAAGTGTCCTCTAATAACAAACGCCAGTACTCCCAGTCTCTGGTGTTAGGTAAGAACTGGAGTAGCAATACCTTTGCAAGAGATGAGTGCCTGATGTTGAGTAACCCTCCATTAAAAAAAAAAGAAAGAAAGAAAGAAAGAAAAGAAAAGAAAAGAAAAGAAAAGAAAAGAAAAGAAAAGAAAAGAAAAGAAACAAAAAACCCTTCTGGAGGCAGAATTCTCATTTATCTCCAAATGAGGAAGGAGACCTGCTCTATTTTCCCTGATGAACCCTCTGCTTCATTTTGAAACTGACAAGTTTAAACAAGATGAGAATCAGATTGCCTCTGCCTATCTCATTCCTTCGGCACTAGCCGACAACATAATTAATGTTGCTGTTGGAGAAAGAAAAGCTTTTTTGATGAGAACTTTTCCCCCTCTCTTTTATGGAAAAAAAAAAATACTTAAGATACATCTTTTGCACATTGTACCAGAAAAACTACTTCACAAAGATGCAGAGGATGTACTGTGTGTGTGTGTGTGTGTGTGTGTGTGTGTGTGTGTATGAGCTCACTAATGTCTAGAAAGCACAAACCAAATTATGTGTAGAATAAAAGTTGATATGTAGTATAAAGTTAAAAATTGCAATAATCATAAATACAAGTAAGATAAAGAGAGTGGGAGGGAGGGAAGGAGGGAGAGGTGGCTTACACATAGAGTCATATGTAGTCATGCACACATAATTGTTTCTGTTGGCCTTTGTTGTATGATTTTCTTTAGCCTGTTTATTTTCTAAATATGTTTTCTTTTTAGAAAAATTAGATACAGCAAGAACAAGAGTTACAATAGTAGTTCCATGGCAAATATTCTAAGAAGTTTCTCTCGCTTTGGGATTTTGATTTCTCTTCAATTAGATTGTTAAAATCACTTTTCAAGATTTATTTTACAAATTCTTATTATGTTACTTCCTGTCAAGCTGCTGTTCGACAGCCTCATCCTGTCCTTTCTTACTCACTGAGTGAATATCCTACATTGGTATTCAAAGATTCCCATAACTCAAGCCAATGTTTAATTTTATTCCCTGACCTTTCTCTGCTTCATTCTTTAGAGTCTCTAAATCGTAGGCCTACTAGAACTCAGGCCTTTACCATGAGGATTAGCCAATATGAATCGCTTTGGGGTAATACCCCCATTTATCAAGACCTAGATTAAATACTATTTTATGCATCATCATTTTCTCATGGATATTTCTCCCATTCTTATCTAATTATCTTTTTGTCACCAAGAAAATACTATGTAAAGAACTATTTTTCTTCCCAAATTTGGCTATGATAAGCTGTATTTTGTAATGATTTATCTACAAGCATATGTCTTTTACTTTTTCAAGTGCTATGAATTTGAAAGAAAAATATGTTTACATCTGATGGTATTATTACTAATCTTTATAAATAAATTGAAATATTTGAATATTTATTGTAGAGAGTTTATATAAATAAGGTATCTTTCTTACATGTACTTTGAAGAAACCTGGTATAATATTTTGACATACATTTTCTAGGGATATATTCAAAACCTCCTATGGGTGAATTTATAGCTTGTAAAGACAAAATAAAAAAAATCCAATATCTATATTTGTAAACATTTTCTTTTCTTATTGTTAGTAATAATGGCAGTCATGTTATCCTTCCACTTTACTCTAAACTATTTTTTCTTGCTTTCTTCTTTCTTTGTTTCTTCTTTGTTTCTTTGTTTCCTTCTTTCTTCCTCTCTATCTGTTGTCAAATGTTAAACAGTGTTATTTATCATGAAACAATTTTCTGTCTCCTCCAAAGGTAGTTAACAATTTATAGCCTGTAGATGTTATATGTGATCAGGGTTACAGATGAAGACCAAAAGTAAATGCACTAAAAATTTAAAGTATGAGGCAGCGAATATATTTCATAATAGTATCTATAAATTCAAAGACAATGAATAAAATATAAAATTATCAGAAATTCTCTTAATAGCAAAGTCACAACATGTAATTTTCCATAGATAACTAAATACACTCAGATCTCACAAGTCTTGCTGTTTGATTACAGTTATGCTTTGAAATGGTTCTTATTAGTTATAGGAATCTAACAAATGCTGCACCCCTTAGCATTTAGTGAATCCTTTGTATAATGTTGGAATTACTTAAATTTTTGGGAATTCAAAATTGAATTAAATAAAAGATATATAATCTGGCTTTATCAACTTTATCTTGTATGCAATATTTGTTGTATATTATGAGTTTGTAAGAAATATGTATTTTTTATAATTAAAAAATATGCAATTGTTTTATTATAGTACACAGATAACATAGCTAACATTATTTAAATACTTGCAGGCTCTATACAACTCAAAGACAGCATACAACTAATTTGAATAGAATCATAATTTTCATGCTTTATATCACACTATTGCATAGTAATGTTTGTTATGTAATCCTTGGTCACAACTGATTTTCTGTATTTTTTCTATAATAAATAATATTTATTTTGGTATATTTTATATAATTATAATAATAATATAAGTAAAATATTAACCAGCCACATTCAGATATAAAGTATTTTGTAAAGAATTCCTCATAGACTGATTTGTTAACAGACCCTAAGGAAATACAGAGAATTGTCAGATCATATTTTGAAAATCTGTATTCCACAAAAATGGAAAACCTAGAAGAAATGGACAGCTTTCTGGACAGGTACCATCTTCCAAAATTAAATGATCAGATTAATTACCTAAACAGGCCTATAACCCTTAAGGAAATTGAAGCTGTCATTAAAAACCTCCCCAAAAATAAAAGCCCTGGTCCAGATGGTTTCAGTGCCGAATTCTACCAGACATTGAAAGAAGAATTACTACCGTTACTCCTCAAACTATTTCACACAGTAGAAACTGAAGGGATATTGCCAAATTCCTTTTATGAGGCCACAATTACCCTAATACCCAAGCCACTCAGAGACACAACAAAGAAGGAGAATTACAGACCAATTTCCCTCATGAATATTGATGCGAAAATTCTCAACAAAATTTTGGCAAACCGTATACAACAATGCATAAAAAATATCATCCACCATGACCAAGTAGGCTTCATCCCAGAAATGCAGGGCTGGTTTAACATATGAAAAACTGTAAATGTTATCCATCATATAAACAAACTAAAGGAACAAAACCATATGATCATATCCTTAGATGCTGAAAATGCCTTTGACAAAAGCCAACACTCCTTTATGATTAAAGCCCTAGAGAGATCAGGAATACAGGGAGAATACCTAAATATAGTCAAGGCGATTTACAAGAAGCCGAAGGCCAGTATCAAACTTAATGGAGAAAAACTCAAAGCAAAACTGGATCTGCCAGGAGTGGAGACTGAACTAAGCAATATTGGGTCAGAGGGACCATGCTGCCTGCCCAGGGAGGGGATGGGGAGTTGTGGAGAAGAAAAAAAGAGCTGATGTGGCGGGAGGAGGAAGGGGCCTTGAATAATGATATACAGGGATACAAAGCGTGACTTGTTTGTTCATAATAATAATAATAATAATAATAAGTATACAGATAAAAAAGAACCTGGAAACAACGTAGATGCCCATCAACTGAGGAGTGGATTAACAAATTGTGGTACTTCTACACAATGGAGCACTACTCAGCAGTAAGAAATTATGATATCCTAAAATTTGCAGGCAAATGGATGGATATGGAGAATATCCTCCTGAGTGAGGTCTCACAAACCCAGCAGGAGATGTTCTCACTCATTAGTGGACTTTAAGCAACAGAATTTTTATTTCATTGAAAGATGATGGGTGAATAAAGTGATTTAAACACACACACACTCACACAAAACAAAACAACAAAAACAATCTGGTTTGACTGCAGAAATGTTGCATAGCAGGAATTTGTGGTAGTCATAGTGCATTCATGGGTATTAGCTGTTGCTTTCTTCATCTGTAGCTGAGCCTAACCTGGCTTTTTATGTTTCATGTGTTTTAGTTCAAAGAGAAGTTTTATTACTGTATTTTTTTTAGCTATCATGGATGGTTTGCTCTTTTAAAAAACAATAGAAAATCTGAAAAAGGCACCATGCTCATAACTTGAGTCAAAATTAGTTTCATGCTGTAATTCTTGTAGAGATATCTTTTCAGAAGACAAGTTTAATGTTGTTTAACTACTGAGGGCCTTAAAGATGAATAACAGCTTTCCAAAAAGAGTTTTTAAAAATGAGGGTGAAATAGAAGTAAAAATAAATAAATAAAACAGTAAATTATTTTGTTCTAAAAAAAAAAAATATGTATAAAATCTGACATCACCTGGACCAAAGCCTCCAATAAACAAGCATTGAATACATTTGCATAAAAAAATCACCAAGAGACATAGTTATTTTTAATGTTTATGTCAATATTATTACCAAAAACAATTAATTATATAGCAGTAAACTGAATCTAACAGCTCTATTTTCAATTTAGGAGACTCCCTTTCATGTTTAAAATATACTTAGGTTAAAAATATTTCAGATTTTTTAATTTTATAGAAATAATTCTGGTTGGTAATTCTTCTGTTTTAAATTATAGCCATTTTTATATGAGCACTTCTTGCAGACTTATTCAAGTTGGCTGTTTATATTAGGCATTTCTTTTTTATGAATAAAGTCTCATTTTTTTTATCCATGTATCCCCTTGTTCAAACTCCCTTCTCCCTCCCACTCCTTCCAGTCACTCTCTCTTCTCCCCATCTTTTTATCTTCTCCCCAGCAAGGGCAGGGGGTCCCAAGGTCCCAAGGTAGCTTAGTTCAGCATCTACTCCAGGCCAATCCACTTTCCTTATACTAATGTCAAGATTTTCTTCTGATGTTCAAAAGATTCAGATTTTGCAATATTTGAGATTCTGGACTTAATTATTTGAAGATAACTAGAACGATCTATGCATATATTATAAAATATAAAAATGCCTGATCACTGAAACACTACTGTCCCAAATGATTTATACTCTTCATAGATAAATATATATTAGTTCTCCTTACATCAATTTTCTCTAAATATTTGTTGCCTTAACGACAAAAGCATAAACATAGCTAATCATTTTGAATACCATGTATAGTAGATAATATGGAATATTCCATACACAATGGAATACTCATGAAATGAATAAAATATGAAGACCCAATAATTTATAAAGCATTATTAAAATATGCATACACTGATGCAACATTTCAAACTCCTGTGAGTTCCCAGTACTGAACAACTGAATAATATTCAGTTCTGCTTAACTGATATGGGATATGTTATTAATGAAACTTAAATATAATTTAAATTTGATAATCCAGAGGCTAAATCAAACAACAAAGATTCGGAATATAAAAAGTTGTACTTTTAAAATTATGCACATCATATAAAAGAACCTTTCTGATACTTAAAAAATAAGAGATTATAAAGTAGATAAACAAAGAAAAATTCACTTTCTTCTTCAGAAATTATTCTTAAGTGAGTTGTTTGAGGTTCTTATCACTTTGAGTCTAATATCACAGAGATAGAATATCAGTATCTGCTTCTGGATCATCACTCTCCCAAAGCTGAGCTACCTCCTGCCCTGAGGAACTGATGGTCAGTGTCATTGTGACCCTACTTGTACTTAAGGCCAGCACTTTGGATCAGTATTCTATAATAAGTCATTTTTAGTGTTAGTCTGGAAAATTGAATTACTGTGACCTGTGGCTTAGTGATAACGATATCCTAATTTTAAACCAATTTTACTTTGATCTCATCAGTTTGTAGACTTTACAACTTTAGAGTAACAAAAAAAAAAAATACGGCTCTACCACTGGGCTCTGTCTGAGATCCCGTTATATATTACAGGCATTCCTGATACCTTCCTATATTCTTATTTTCATTATCTGGGAACTGAAATATCTAGACATTACCTTCTTGAATAACCCATTTCGTGTTATGTATATCCAGTACACAAAATTTCTCTATGTATTAAGTTTTCCTTATTAAGTTTATACCAACTACATTTACTGGATTCTAAGAGATTTGACCATTTCGAAGTTCTACCCTATGAGATTTTTGACCATATTAATTAATGGATAATATAAGATATATAATATATACTTATGTGTTATAATATTTAGAGACAAATTTATAACTCTTCAGTGCTAAATACATATATGAATAGCTTGTCCCACTAATATGCACAAAGATAGACTGAGGCAAAATATAACAAAACTATTACGGTATATAGATGGTATGTTTCCAATAAAATATTAGAATCCTATTAGCTAAGATCCAGTGTAGTGTCTGTTCTTATCAGTTTAATATCTGATATGTCCTCTATCTGAGGACAATATATTAAATGGGATTTTGGGACTAGGGTTTGGAATAGGAGTTTACTCCATCCACTCTATGCATCGACCTGGTATTGCAGCACCTCCAGGAATGGTGCACAAATAGATAAACAAACAAACAAACAAATAAGTAAATAAATAATAGAATCCTATGCACATTTTCTTACATGATAGTATCAAGGGCAGTGAACTTAAAACAAAAAGACAAATCAAATGCTTGATACAAATGATTCTCCCCCACAGAAGTACTTCACAATATTTAAGATCAGTATTCTGGGGGAATGTTTCAAGAGCTTGCATGCCACTGAAATGGACAAACTGGTTAGATGTACACACTTAAAGTAGCTGAGTTCATAAAGAATCCATTGAGCTGTGTCTCCAGAAAGAGGATCCTGTGTAGTCAAACCTGATGTCAAGCCGAAGAAACCAGAAAGAATAAGTTTGTCAAAACTAAGCTTGCTTTTAAGTCAGCAGCATCCTACAGCTAAGACTAACTAATGTCATCTTTACTCAGAAATGACCAGAAATGGTAGTGCAATCAACTCTGAATTGGGAATCAGATTTAGATAAATCCCTATGGACAGGGAACTGCCACTTCTGTTTTGGCAGAACACCAGCAATAGTTCTTCATTGTTAATGAGCACTATTAAAAAAAAATAAATACAGACCAAAAGAGATAAAAATATTAAACATAAAAAGCAATATAATTGAAAAAATTTGTAAGCAAAAGTACATAACTTATTTTCTTTTTTTTTTCTTTTATTTTTTTTTCTTTATTTTGTATTTATCAAAAAAAAACAGTAAAAAGAATTTAAAATGCAGAAGAGTTAACAATAACTATACAGAGGATAAGAATCATAAGCATGGCTTATCAAGGGTAGAAATACAAATAAGATTGCTACACATATATTTTCTTTGTGTTCAGCTTTCCCTATATATCCTTATTCAAGGTCTC
>PVIH01023073.1:0-15446 GCA_004025045.1 Sigmodon hispidus
TTTTTTTTTTATTTGAAGACCCATTTAAATACATCTGGGGACAAAGCTGGGTTTATTACGAAACTGTTCCAAACCTTGCAATGAATTAAACTTGTGTTGTAAGTGGTCTGTATGAACAGTCATGAGCATCTTTTTTTATATCTCACAATAAAAACAGATGTTTGTTATTGTGATGTCTGAGGACTATTGACAAAACTTAAGAGGAACTTCACCTAATTTTAATATGCAGACATTTCTATAAATTTAATGAAGAGAATTGATAACTATTTGCCATGAAGATTTATATATTTTTAGTTTCTAAAAGAGGCTCTTTGAAATGGCATTTTAAAAGAAAATTACATGGTTAAAAATAAACATAAAACAAATCACAAACATACAAATTTTGTAATATTTAAAAACTGTTAAGTTAAATTATTCCCTTGAAATTTGTCAATGTGTCATTTCAATAAGGAGCAAATATAATTTGAATAAAGATTAGGTCCTTCTTTTATTTAAAAAGCAGAGCTAATGCACAGTACTCAAGACCAGGAGAAACAAATATCTCATCATGAAACCAGATCCAGTGGATCAAGGATACCACAAAAAAATCTACAGAATCAATTAACTTGGGCTCCTATGGTCTTTCAGAGACTGAGCAGAGAATCAGGAGACCTGCATGAGACTGACCCATACCCTATTTATATATGAAACTATTACATGAATTCTGCTTAATCTTATAATAAAAACCCAGAAGCAGATATGAGGGAAAATCTGAAAAGTTTGAGAGACATAGGAACAAGCTACAGCCACTTCTTTCCTACTCAGGAATCCTCAGACTGAAAGTCCTTAGCTGAAAAGGAAGGAGCTTTTAGGTAAAGAGCTGAAATCCTGCCTCTTCTAGCCTTATTACCTTCTCAGCTCAGCTATATCGCTTCCTGGTTCAATGTTCCTAAAGCTAGGATTAAAGGATTGTGTGTGTGTGTGTGTGTGTGTGTGTGTGTGTGTGTGTGTGTGTGTGTGTGTTTCCCAAGTCCTGCAAGCAGAGGCATGGGATCCCAAGTGCTGGGATTAAAATGCTATGGATATTAGCTACCATATCTGATAAATTCAGTTAATGAAATTACAGTTAGTTATTTGTTACCAAACAGATACTTTTCTATTTAATTAAAATATATTTTGAAATAAAATTCTCTGCTTTTTTCCTATTAATTTTTAAATAAGGGAAAAGCAAGTCTATATACTGTATACTATAGTGATATCTAAGGTGATAAATTATGTAATTAAGATTCTATATAAGCAAATTATGTTTGGTGTCCTGCAGTCCAAAGAACTAAGGACTATTAAAGACAAAGAAGTTACCTAGGTAGAAGCTGTTGTTTCTCAGTTTAATGACAGAACCTGCTTCATTGAATAAGATGTCAATAGCTGAGAAAGATATCATATCTCACATCTGTTTTCTTTCCTCATACAGAGCTGTTCATCTGTGTGAGTAAAGCTACATAATGAAAGCATAATGCACACATTCATGTATGTAATACTTACACATATGAATGCCATAAAATTGAAGCAAAAATTTAAAAAAATCACAATAATATTAAGAGTAGCTCAGGAAGAGATTTACCTGCAAATTCAGAAACATCAATTTTATCTTCTTTAAATGAAACAGAATTTTTAATAAATATAAAACCCATTTAATCAAGACCTTAAAAGGCAATTTTTAGTGTCAGAATAGGACTGTCAGTTATAATGTTATTTGCGTATTCCTCTGTGACTTGGGACGTAAGCCCAAGAAAATTTTGAGTTTAAAGCCAACTCGGACTATGTAGTGAGAATTCTCTTTTGATTTTTAAACATTACAAAACAAAACAAATAAATGAAACTTATTTACTTTATCTGGATATATACATATATTTTCTTTCTTTTTTTGATAATGCAAATACACATATATTTACTTTGTGTTCAGCTTTTTCTTTCTTTTCATTTTATATTTTCTTTACACTTTTAGGACTATAATTTAAATATTTCTAAAACTTGCATAAAGTGTGTGTTCCCTAAACTTAATGTCTGTTTTAAATACATTTTTATGGAAAATAATCAATATACCATATGCCTCTCTATTAAAATTTTTTAATATTACCCTTTGTTTGAAAAGATAGTACGTGTTTTTTGTAAGAATGGTTTTGGATGAAATTTTCTTATTATACATTGTTGGATATATAGGCTAAGATTTAACATAACATAGACATTATGGAATTGTTTAATTGAACACAATGTCCTTAGATAAATGGAAAGCAACATACTAACTGGGAAAATGAATGAGTGAGTAGGTGATGAATAAGTTAAAATTTAAGTAAATAATGAATCTACTGTGCAGTGAGCAAAGCTCTGACACCAAATGGGCTACTTACCCATCATCAACCCCATTTTTGTCAGATTATTTGTATGTTCATGGAAAAAGCTGAATGGGATTGGAAAATAATTCTTTTATTTTTATTTTGAATTTTTGTTTGAATATTTGTGTTTGATCAGAGTTATGACTCTTGAATTTTACCATGCACTCTATTTGAATTGCTTAAGGACAAATATCATGTTTAATAAGATAGTTTTACATTCCAGTTTGTATTTGAATAACTCGTATTACTACTATAGAATGAGACTATTGTGCTTACTAATCCCCCTATACAAATGGTGCTAATACAACCCAACCAAGATTACACCATAAAAGTAACTGTCCTCAGAGTGTTTTTCAACATATATCAGTAATAACTAGTATATTTGCCCCTCTTGTGCTCAGTATCTAAATTAATATTAGCTATTATTCTGTCATCATTTAACAAGCAATTCAAATGTGTATGTTATACAATAGAAAATATCTGCAAGTCTAAGCATATATAACTTAGCACAACTATTTAAGATATACATATATTTATACATACTTTCCACTCTCTGAAACAATTTTTCAAATTTCCTTTATCTGTAGTACTGTCAAGAAATTGAAATGTAAATGAATAATTTCTTATTTACTGTAATGTATTAGCTATTTATGTTCACATGTTCATGAATTATTATTCAGAATTATACTCATAATTGACCGAAAAGAAATCTTTCAAAAATGATAAAGCAAAACTGAAACATATCACTTCATTTTAACTTAAATGTGCAATAGATAAATAAGACAAATACAGAGAAACTTATTTCTTCAGATACTTGGTGTGATAGATATCTTACTAAATATTTTTAAATGAATTTTTAATTCATAGCATATGAGAAACCTCACAGGTAAATGTATGTGAATCATTTTTAACTGTCATAGACATAAAGCTAATTTTTCTTCAATATTTTTTGCTTTTTGTTTTGCAATGTGTTATATCATAATTCAAGAACACTGTTTTGTATTTAACATAAAATTGGTAAATATAATTTTGTTAATTCAAAAGGACGTTTTTCCAAAATACATTTTGCCTGTAACTATCCATGAAATGACAGCTATTAGAATTAAGCATAGCTCTTTAATTATGCATATGTGTTTAATGATATCTAAATGAAGATGATATTGAAATAAATTTCTACTTAGATATTTTAGTTGATGTTGTGATGAGGAAAGCAGATTTGCCTGGAGTGGATGCTGAACTAAGCCACCTTGGGACCTTGGGACCTCCTGCCCTTCTGGAAAGGAGATAAGGACATGAGGAGAAGAGAGAGTGACTGGGAGGGACAGAAGGGGGAAGGGCATTTGAACAAGGGGACACACGGAGAAAGAATGAGACTTTATTCATAATAAAGAAAAGAAATTGTAAACCTCCTGCCCCAACCTTCTGAGTGCTGTGATTTTAAGCACGTATAGGGTCACAGTATTGTTAAAGATATCATTCCATTAGCCACGTGTGAATCACAGCTACCTGGCCCATGGAAGAATCAGATGCATTTTTATATACATTTTCGTGGTTATTTTATGACAGGAGGTCCTGGGAGGATTTGCACTTTCTTAGAAAACTGTACTGAACATGACTTTTGGAGAAGTTTTATAAATTTCTATTTTGTTTGAGTTAACATACACTTTTTTTTTTACCAGGCAATGTAAAATTTTTTACTGTTATGGTTTTAAGAATATTTCAGTAGAAAAAAAAAAAAAGAACATAGCATACTGATATAGAAAATAAAAGACATGGCAAATTGAGAGGAAAATTTTACAGTGTGAGTTTTCTTCATAGAATCTGAGGACTCTTTTGTTCCGTGATCAATGGAAGTTAAAGTTATTACAAAGAAACTGCTTATACTATGAAAATGTCTGAGAATTGGTGGCTGTACTTTAGTTCTAAGTACAAAGTCTTAGGTTTCTCCTTCAGTAAAAAAATATTTGTATATATACATATATGTATAGTTTATAAATGCATATGCATGTGTATACTTATATATGTGTGTATAAATATACATGTGTACTATCTATAAATGTACTAATATAATTTATATATACACATATTTGCATATATTTGTGTGTGTATATATATACATATATATATAGAGAGAGAAATGATGTACAAAAGTGCATTTATTAGGAAGTACCTTGACCAATATTATTTCCTTTTATAGGGCAATATGGAGGTGCAGATATGCAAAAAATTCCATTTTTGCTAATTTCCCATCTTTTAAGGTAATATGCACAATTCTAAAATGGATCCATTTGTATATTTAGTTATTATAGTTTAATATTTAAGTTTGCAGTAAATTGTGTATGTGGTCTAAATTAAAGCTTCATGATTTAAAAAAAAGACAAAATAAATGAAAAAATGAATGAAATAGATTCATGTAGTGAGATTATGTCCCAGTACGTTGTCTCTACTAAGGCATTAATAAAAAGCTGATTGGCCAGCAGACAGGAAGTGTGTGCAGGGCTACAAGACTAAGAAAACTTTGAGAACAGGAAGAGCAGAGATTCCAGCAGGTGCAGAGGAAAGAAGAAAATCTTTCTGCTCTGAGAAAAGTTACCAACCCACATGACTAAACAGATTAATGGAAATAGATTAAATTGAGATGAAGGTGCTATCTAGCGATATGTCTGAGCCACAGGTCAATTAGCATGAAATTAATAAAAGCCTTTGTGTGATAGTTTTGGGCAAAGCAGCAGTGGAGCTGAGAGCAGATCAAATCCTCGGGGGTAGGCCTGAAAGTCTGGGCCAGAAACTTTTTAATACAGGTACATCCAATATGCCTTGAGAAGCCAAAGAACATCCTCTGCTTGAAATCTCTATTTGAGCATTCAGGTGTACAGCTTTCATGTAAAGAAAAAAAAATCAAGAAAATAGGAGGAAAGTCTTCTTAACCAAATTAAACAGAAAAAGGGACGACCTACTCCAATAAAACTAGAAATTGAAACACAAACATAAATTACAAGATATGAATGAAATTCCCAAAAATCATAAGGACATACATCATAAATTTGTTTCAATAAATTGAAGATTCTGAAAAAAAAAACAGCTAAGTTTCTAGATAGCAAAATTAACCTAAATACAATTTATTATTTTAACAAATGCATACGTTGTAACCTTCAAATACTTAAAATATTAATACAATATGCCATACGAAAAATAAAAAAAAAAAACAGTAATGACAGAAACAATTTTATTGCTACAGTGAAACACCATGACCAACAGCAAGTTGAGGAGGACATTATTTGGTTTAGACTTCCACATCTTAGTTCATCACTGAAGTAAAACAGGACAGGAACGTAACAGGGCAGGAGATTGGAAACAGGAGCTGATGAAAGCCATGACGACTGCTGGTCTGAAGGCTTGCTCCATTGCTTAGTCAGCCTACTTTCATATAAAACACAGAACTGCCAGCCCAGGAATAGCACTACCCACCATGAACTGGGCTTTCCCCATTGATCAGGAATTAAAAAATTCTCTATAGCTAGACCATGAGGTGGCATTTTCCCTATTGAAGTTTCCTCCTTTCAGAAGGTTTTAGCTTGTTTCGAGTTGACACGTGACTACAAAAAGGACAGTGACTAGCTAATGACAGAACAGATCACCGGTTTCTGCAAGAGAAAAGATAGGAGTTAGGAATGGTTAAAGTATCACAGAACAAGTTTTAAAAGTGAAAAAAGTAAAAGAAGTCAGATAAAGGTGGGTAAGTTACAAATAATGCTAGATTGAAAAATATAGGGGCAAATAATATTTTGTGTGTGCTATGTTTTTGAATAGTAGATACTAAATCAACTGTGTAGGGGTCCTATGTCTGTCAAGTATTTCAGAATCAAAATATAAGCATTACATATTTATAATGATGGATTACTTGGTGTAGTTCATTCACTGTCAGCATGAGAACCTGTGCACGTATCCTTAACCCTGAATAAAAGCTTGATATAGTATCACCTGTTTAATTTCTGTGCCAGAGAGACATAAACCAAGGGACTCATAGAGCTCTCTAGACAGGTGGAATATTGAAAAACTGATCACAAAGTTTACAAAGAGGGTGTATCTGTTTAGAGTTATTCTTTTGGTATTATTTGTTGTTGTTGCTGTTTTGAAATAAAGTTTCTCTGTGTACCTTGAAGCTTGTCCTGGAACTCTATAAATGACAACAGCTTGTTTTCTTGTCTGGAACTCAGAGATCTGCCTGACACTGCCTCCTGAGCACATGGATTAAAGGTGTATGCCACCCATGCCCAGCTAAAGAAGCCATATCAGAAATAAAATTAGAAAAAAAAAAATAAAGAAGATGCTTAGTGTTGAATACAGGCTTCAGAGAGTCTCTGGTCTCCACATATGTAAAAATGAATAAGTATGTGCTGTCATTCATTCATTTATCCATCCATCCATCTTTCCATCCATCCATCCATCTATACATCCATCCACCTACTTATCCATCCACCTATCCTATCTATCATTTTCCTCATTCTCTCCTTCCTGAACATCAGCCAGTTGTAGTTTTCTATATTAATTTTTGTCTACTTCAAGATAACACTTCTCTCATGAAGACTGAGTTATGAACTGGTCTTTGGGAATAGCAATATATTGTTAGAATCTATTTTGTTACTATCATTAAATGTAGAATATTAAGGCAATTTTCCTCTAGGATCCATGACTTATTTAGGCACAAATCTGGATGCCATTGACAGTGTCATGTGTGGGTCTTATCTCATGGAACAGGTCTTAAATCCATTCAAGTTCTGCTTGGTTAATACTTTTCTGCTACTAATATACCAGTTTGACATATCAGGAGGAGGTCCTCATAGCAGGTCAGTGTGTTCATGGCTGGTTGAGGCTGATAATTACATTTTTCCTCTTATAAAATTTATAGCACTTTGCAGCAATATTAATGCTAGGATGCAGGGATGAAGCTGTCAGTTGAGTACTAGCTGGATTTTTTTTATAATAACATCAATTTTATTGACCTTACTTTACAACTGTAGTCAGAACATTGGGGAAAATATCCAAAAGTTTCAAATAAGATACTTTTTTTAAAAACCAGTCATTTTGTCTAGAAATTTTACCTTTATCCTTAAAGCAATGCTGGCTTATTGACAAGGAGTACTTCATGGTTTTTTTTTGGATTTTTTTTTTTTTTAACAGCAGTTGCTGGAGCTATGCATGCAGATTTTTTTATTGTTTTTTGAGAATACCGAACTTTATATAAAAACACTCAGGATAGCTTTAAAAAAAACCCATACAGTAATAAAACTTCTCTTCTCTCTAAAATACATGAAACATAAAAAATAAAATCTAAAGCTCTTCAAGCCAGGTTAGGCTCAGCTACAGATGAAGAGAGCACAGTAGGTCATAGCTAACTAGCTGGATTTTTTTAAATTCTATGATTCATTTATGATATATCTTCAGTGATAGAGTCCTACTAAAAGTTATGGAGGACAACCAGTTGCAGTGGTAGTAGTCTGCCACATTATATGAAGAGGGAATATGTGTAGAAATAACTAACACTAAATGCCTTTAAAATGTGGAAACTTATTACAATAAATGCTTTATATATACATAAACACATGTGTACATATATATACATATATATGGTATTTAAGTAAAATTACTTCATATATACATATATATACATGGTATTAAGTAATATTACTATATAATTGGGGTGGTAATATCTCGACAGGTATTATATGTTATCACATAAAGCAATAACTACTGGGAAAAGCTTAGGACTTTTGTATCATTGGATACTGGTGTCATATAAATATCTTCTTTTTTTCTTGCATTATCAACTTTCAATTTTTAAAAATTTTCCTTGCATTTTATAACTATAATTTAGGTAGTCTTTCCTGAAAAAAAAAACTGAGGACAAATTTTCGCATATGGACACACTAATCACATTTAATGTGGGAAAAGGAAAAGCTTTTTGTCTAATTGTTCTCTGTAGACAAACAGTAGAGAACTGCTAATCAAATGTCTTGGAAGGCAATTATGTAGAATATGGAAACCAACTATTTTAAAAAGATATTTATTCCCATTCAAACACAATGGATACATGGGATACATCTTCACATACCTTCAAGAGTAGGTGAAAGTACAGATAATTAATTATAACCAAGTATCAGAAGAATCTCTCTAAATGCTTTTAAGATTTCCCAGCTTAATTTTTTGATTTGAGGATCCAGGTTATGGCTCTACATTTCGTGCTAATCAATAGTAGTCATGATTTAATGTAATTTGCTTTTGAGACAATGGCAGATTGAAGCATTCTTAGTGTAACTTTAAAGACTCATGCTCTGTACTTCAAGTAAAAACATTTCAATCCCCCGTCTCCTATATCTTCACCATATCCATATGTTTTATGCAAGCAAAAGTCCTAAACTTACAGGTCTAAATTCATTTTGCGAACTTGTCTTTGATAAGTATGGTGTCAATTTTGTGTCTTGTTTGAGACCAATATAATTGGCACAGAGACATGTATAGTTCTATTTGGATCTGCACACACTTTTCTAATATAAATGGAGTACTTAAAATAGTTAACCAATTGGTTCAATGTAAAATAAAAATCAAAGTCATGTAAGATTTGATTCACTCATTAATATACTCTGTGTTTATACATTAAAGTTTTCTACATTCCTATATGAAGTTAACTATGATAATATATGTAAAAAAGAGTTTATTGATATGAAAAGTCCAATGCCAGGGTCAGCCCTATCAGTTGACCAAGTACATATTTATACAGAATTCATTAAGCAGATATAGATTCTTGTTATTCCAAAACATGTATCATTTTCTTCCTTTTGCTTAACTTTTAATTATTGATAAACTGTGGCAGAAAAGAATTAACTATTACAATTATTTTACCTCAAGTTTTATCATCATAGCTGAAAACTTATGTTTTATAACCTTTTTTACTTATTAACTCCAGAATCCATTTTTTAATATTGAGGCATATGGCTACCTGTTTTCAGGCAAATAGCTTTTGTGGCATAAGTAACACTGGATTAAAACAAAATCCTAAATCCATTCAGGCTAATTGCCATTGTCTAAGAAGTATATTATTAATTCCTAATGGTCAGAGTGCACAAAAAATTCTCAGACCAAAGTTACTATAGATTTTATATAAATTCTGGAATAATACAATATTTATATTTGATATCTGTATATAATTGATTTATATGTCTATTTCTGGCATGTATTATTCTTTGGCCATATAAAATCATATTAACTTTGAGTGAGCTAATTTTTATGAGAAAGAGAGGGCCTGACAGTCTGTTCTTTTATCATCTTTCAACATTAAGCTTTGCTCAACAGCATAAATTTGTATGTATGGCAGAGGTAACTTCATCTATCGAAATTTGTTTTTGTGAATGACATGTAATTGCCTGACTGTACAGTGAGAAGAGGCTTTAATTTGATCTAACAAACTCCTCTAGCTCATTGAATCTTGTTTAAAATTACTTTGTTTTGATTGTTTTGTTCTTGAATAAAAACATGGACAGATGTTTCAAGAATACATAGCCTGAGAAAGAGTCGCCTGTCTTCTTTATGTGTGTCATAATCTCTAGGGCATAAGAAAGACCTTTAATTAGATAACAGTATCTTCCTAAGTACAAGAAGAGTAGTGTTTTAATGAATTTTGGGGGGAAGCTTAGAAGCAGTACACCAAGGAAAAGGCATAAATGATTCATAAGAAAGTTTTCATCAATCCAATATCCCCAAATTGTACAAATATAAAATGTACGCACCAAAGTGGGATAAAACTAAAAATGGTATGGCAGCCATCATGTGGCTCAATTTTTCTGAGCTAGTTTTTTGCCTTTTGGTGTTCCCATAAGTTATTACTGTGCTATCCTAATATCTTAAAAGGTATTTATCATTATTATGTAGAAATTTTATTTTTGTTGACTAATTTTAGAATTTATATTTAAAAAATAAATAAAATACATATTAAAAGTTAAGGTAAACCCACATTTAGTTCTCACTTTAGAATTAATCCAAACTTTGAGTGCCAACTTCTGATCAGAAAGTGTATTAAGAGCTTCAAATATGTGGATTGTACCTTCAAACTATAAGCCAAAATGAACCCCTTTTCCTTGTTTTATTTTCTTTGTCAAGTATGTGGTCATAGTAATAAGACTGTAAGTAATACATAGAATTATTAAAGTAATATTAATAATACATATAACACAATTAAGTGTTTATCTTGTAAAGTTAGAGATAAAATGGAAATACAGTGAATATAAGTGGAAGCAAGTGACTAATATGTAAATTAACACTATTCATGTATAAACAAGTTTTTTTAAGTTTCAATATGAAACATCATAATTGTATAATATCTTTCATTATTTCATTCTGTTCTGTCATTTTTATATTTCTGAAATTGAATTGTAGAGGAATAGTTTCTCATATTTGCAATTTCCATTGAAAATTTTCAACATTTGTATAGTTTCATAAAGGAGGCTTGGAGTTTTCTAAGCACTAGTATCAAAGTTTTAAATTAAACAAAATATTGCCTGAATCTTTAGATATGCCTATTGATACAGAGTAATATAATTTTTCTGAAAGGCTTTTCAATTTATGCTAGATTCAAGTAAATAAAACCAATAATGATGTTAGAGTAAATATAAACTCAGATACTCTTATGTTTACCATAATGCATTGTCAGCTTTCATATGAACTCAAATTTGGTCATACGCATGAAGGTAGAAATATAAAATATGCTATTGTGTTTTCTTTAATGCTGGCCTTTGTTTTCACCCATATTATTCCTGCATATTAGACTGAGGAGATGGCACTATAAAAAAGGTATTTATTGCTCAGTCATGAGGATAGATTTTAGACTAATATTGAGTGGGTGTGGCATGCCATCTGTATTCTCAGCAGTTAAAGAGAAGAGAAATTATCCTGTTGACAAGTTAAATAGTACTGAGCTCTTGTTCAGGAAGTACCTGCCTCAATAGATAAGATGGAGAGCAAACAAGGAAGGCACTGTGTCGACTTCATGGTTTCACATAGATATGTCACACATGTACACACGTACATATTTGCACATCATAAAAATATATGTATGCAAATGTAATAATTATCATAATAAGAGTTAGCATTACTGAATGTGATAAAACATCCTACTTCACAGCAGATGAATTCTGCTAATTCCTATTAAAAAAATTTTGTTACTTCTCATTGTTATTTTGTTTTTGTTATTTATCTGGTATACCTAAGCACACCACCAAAAACTACATATGACATTGACAGTATTTTAAAATAATGTTTTACACTTTGATATTTGTAAAATTCTTCACAAAGACAAGAAAGGGCACATGTATATTCATCACTGGGAAATGTTATAAAAAAATTAAGCATACTTTAGTGATGTAAACAGAAAAGGAGCATTATTTTGAGCTTGTATTCTTTTGATAAATCGGAAGCTTTAACTTCCACAGCAAAACCATCAAGCACGATGCTGGCTTTCTAGCTTTATTACCACAATTTCCTCAGGAATGGAAATACAATGGAAGAAAAATCTAACTCACATTGTTTTTCAATAAATTTTGGCTTTCATTTAAATTGTGTTCCCTAGGGTCACCTTAGTCAGTTCGAATTATAATACTTTGACTGGTGACTATGACTGCAGCCACTTCTGAAACCCTAGGAGTTGCTATAAATTGCTGATGAGTCAGATTCACTGAGAGGTGAGGAAAGGGCTTTCTGAATGCCTTATCAGTCCTTCTCATCTCATCTACACTTAAAATAAAATAAGCACACATAAATTTTAATTCTCACATTCAGTTTAAAAAAATTTTTTTGCCATTTATTTCTGTGAGAACTTAAAACCAGAGAAATACATCTCAAAGAAAATGAAAATAAAAGTAAAAGTAAAATATTTCTAGATTTGCTAGCATTTTCTATAACCTTGTTGAAGTGCTCTGACTAGCATTGACCTTCTATTCAACATGGTGAGACTTGTGTGTGCCAATAGGAAATAAAGTCTTATAGGTAAAGTAGCAGGCCAGTAAAGTCAAGCATTTAATCAGATAATGGAAGCGTATGTCATTAATAAGTGTGTCATTTGCTTCAATAAATACATCATGGTAAGAAATCAAATCAGTTCTTTTAATATGCCACACAGCTCCTGTACACAAATTCACAAATCCCGCTGCTAGCATGTTCTCCCTATTTATGTATTCTGAGTTCTAATCCTACTACCCTTTTATCTTCTTTGATTTCTTTTTCAACTTCCTAAAATATCTTTACTAAAGTAAATTAGATTTTGGTTAAAATATAGAATGTTTCAAAGCTTTAAAATAGACAAATAGCTCCAATTACTGTTTTCTGAAAACCAAGATAAGATGATTGGACATATTTCCTTGCTTATCTTGTTACTTGGCAGAAAGCAAGAATATTAAGTTAATAGAGAGATGTTTCAGAGCTCAGTGCTAGAACATTCCTATGCATAAAGAAATGAGGAAAAAAATGAAGAGGGGAAAAAAGATATTATTAGAGTTTGTATTTTAAGATAATTTAATTTTGAGTCTTATATGTATATAATGTCTATTTATTATATCCACCCCCATTTTCTTGCTCCTGTTCCTCCTTCCAACACCCCAGCCCCATGCATTTTTATTTTTATTCATTTTATATTTGCTTAGGTGTGTGTGTAGGGGGGTCCTCTTTAATGGCACTAATGCCAAAGGCAGCAGACAGTTTTGATGAGTATATTTTTTTTTTCTACCAAGTGAGTTCTTGGGCTCAAACTCAAGATCTAAGCCTTTATAGCAATTACACTTACTGATGTGGCTTTAATCCTTCTCAGTCTAGTTAAGGCTACCCATATGAGGATTACCCACTGGATCATGGGTAATCTCCTAGGGACCACATTCCCAAAGAAAAATGACTCTTCTTCCTTTTAAACTATTAACTTCCAATAACACCCAAGGTAAGGATAGTGGCTCATGAATGACTCTCCTATCCCTGCTAGAGTGTTGACTCAATTGTTCTTGTGTAGAATTTGTGCTATTCAAGAAGTTAGCATTTCATGGGACATTTTTGTACCTTCATCTCTTGTGTTTCTTTTTTTTTTTTTTAAACAGGAAATTCTACAATGCTGAGAAATATTTATGAGCCATATTTTTGTGTGGCCTTTCTAGATAATAAATCCTTTAACAATTATTAAATTCTCATGTAGAAAATTATTTCAAATTTGTCTACAATTATTACTATCACTTAATGATATCAAGTGCTCTCAAATTCAAAAAGTTTGTAGTATTTACATGATATAAATAAAAAGTTCATAATTTGGTATACGGTAAAGTGTGAGAGCCCTCAGGAAAACATGAGTGAATACAAAAAAAAATATAGGGGATACATGGATAAAAAATGAGACTTCATTGAAAAATAAAGAATAAAAAAAAAGAAGAAAAAATCTCATGTGTTGTATCTTTTCTTTTGTGTATTTATAGAACAGCAACACAAGCTTTTATTTAATCCTACATTAAGGAGTCATAGGCAAGAAGGTCTGGAACTCTATAAGTTCAGGCATAGCTGTCCACACAAATGAACACATAAACAAAGAAAAATCAATAAATCATATATTAGAATTTATTCATATCATTTGCAAGATACCTCTTAAAAGTACAACTGATAAAATGTTTGGAAAAAAGAGGTAAAATCTGATTTGTTTTTATTATCTATTTCAATGGTAGAAAATTTAATTAAAAAACTACATTCCTACATTATAAATTGGCAACCTGGCATATATCTGTACTCCCTGAAATCTGAAGTACTGACATAATATGATCATGCACTATAGGCCAAATGGGGCTACATAATAAGTGAAAGATCAACTTGAGCTGAGCTAAATAATGAGATTTTGTAAAACCTCCAACAGCCAAAAATACAAAGACAAAGGACTTTAATTGAAGTATTATATTACACAGTGAAAGAAAAGTCATTTGAAAAAATTACAAGATTTTTATGAAAACACATCTTCGCAAATTAGAAATAAAACCTTTGAATACAAAAGAGACTCAAAAACTACTTGGCAATTATCTAATGAAATAGTTCAATTGTACTCTGCTAATATTTAAATCATCAAGCAAGGACCAAGAAGGTTGGTTAATTTGATGTTTGGGCATTCTGGTTGAAAAGGGCTAATGGTTGAACAAGCTTACAATCCCACCAACAATGGAGGAGTGTTCCCTTTGCTCCGAATCCTCTCCAGCATAGGCTATCACCTGTGCCTTTTATCTTAGCCAATCTAAAAGGTGTTAGGTGGTATCTCAAAGTTGTTTTGATTTGCATTTCTCTGATGGCTAAAGATGAAGAGTACTTTTTCAGGTGCCTTTCAGCCATTCGTAGTTCCTCTGCTGAGAATTCCCTTTTTAGATCTGAACCCCATTTTTTGATAGGGTAATTCAAGGTTTTGGGATCTAAATTCAGCCATTTGGAATACATTATGAAGGTTTCTCAGAAAAATGAGAATCAATCTCCCCAAGGACCCAGCAATACCACTTCTGGGTATATACCCTAAAGAGGCACATTCACACTCCAAAGGTATTAGCTCAACTATGTTCATAGCAGCATTATTTGTAATAGCAAGAACCTGTAAACAACCTTGATGTCCCTCAACTGAAGAATGGATTAACAAACTGTGGTACATCTACACAATGGAATACTATGCAGCAGTAAGAAAAAATGATATCCTAAAATTCACAGGCAAATGGATGAATTTGGAGAATATCCTCCTGAGGAAAGTATCACAAACTCAGAGAGATAAGCAGGGGATGTACTCACTCACTAGTGGTCTCTAAACAAACAAACAAGAAAAAAAGCCAAACATGCCCAAGCGGCAAACCACAACCACCGAACAGCTTGGGATCAGAAACACCCTGGACTGACCCTTCAAACCCCAGTCCAACTATAGAAACACCTGACTCACTCTTGAGGGAGGGGGGAAAGAACTGGATTTGGCCAGAAGTGGAGATTGGGTCAGTGGAACCATAGGACTGTCTGCTCCCTGCCCAGGGAGGGGATGGT
>PVIH01023073.1:15546-25773 GCA_004025045.1 Sigmodon hispidus
GTGTTGGGAGGGGGAAGAGACCTTGAATAAGGATATACAGGGATGGAAAAAAAAATTCAGAGGGAAAGATGAACACAAAGAAAATATATGTGTAGCAATCTTATTTGTATTTCCACCCTTGATAAGCCATGCTTATGATTCTTATCCTCTGTATAGTTATTGTTAACTCTTCCACATTTTAAATTCTTTTTACTGTGTTATTTGTTTTGATAAATACAAAATAAAGAAGAAAAAAAAAAACACATGTACAGATAACATTAAAAAAAAAAAAAGAAAAGAAAAGGGCTAATGGTTCAGGTGAAAGAGTACAAGTCCAAAACAAAAGGGTCTACCAAAAAGTTCGCTGCAGTTGTGTTAGAATCAGAAGATAAAAGGATTGAATCAAGAGCTGGTAATTGGCTGACATGAGTTGACATTTTGTAAATTCTTTGTTTCTTATTTTTTCATGGAAAAAAAGGACTTTATTTTGTAACAATGCCATTGTGTAGAATGAATAGTGCTGAGATCAAATGAAGAGCAGAAGATTATATTAAACATAATTTTCAGATCCCAAGCTGTTCAGTGGCTGTGGATTGCAGCTTGAGTATTTTTTGTTTAAAGTCCACTAATGAGCGAATACATCCCCTGCTTATCTTTCTGGATTTGTGAAACCTCACATAGGACGATATTCTCCAAATCCATCCATTTGCCTGCAAATTTTAGGATATTTAGGATTTTTTTTCTTATTGCTGAGTAGTACTGCAATGTGTAGATGTACCACAGATTGTTTATTCATTCTTCAGTTGAGGAGCATCTAGGTTGTTTCCAGGTTCTTGCTATTATGAATAATGCTGCTATGGACATAGTTGAGCTAATGCTTTTGTGGTGCAATGGTGTGTCTTTAGGGTATATGCCTAAAAGTGGGGGGATTGATCCCCAGTTTTCTGAATGTACTATGGCATTTTTGTAAATTTTTATATGTTCTATGAAAAATTTATTGTAGAATTTTGATATCTTTTAAATATGTTGGACAGAAACATTTCTTTTATTTCGTGTTCATGTGTGTGTGTGTTTGTGCAAGCATTCATGCAATGTGTATGTATATGCATATACATACATATATGCATACATACATATACATATAGATATTTCTGTGTGTATATTTGCATGCATGGGGAGACAAAAGGTCTAGGTCAAGTGCTTTATTATTATTATTATTATTCTCCACTTATGTTTTTGATACAGGATCACAGAATTAAAAATTCATGTGTCCAACTAGACTGGCTGGTCAGCAAGTTCTGGGATTCCTGTGTTTTGTATCCTGTCCCCAACATCAGAATTATAGAGAACTAAACTTTTCATCCAACATTTTTATCTGGATTTTGGAGATCTGACCTCAGGTGCTCTTGGTAAATACTTTACTTACTGATCTATCTCTTCAGGATTTTTTACTTCAGTACACTTTCCACAAATCAGAAAGACCTAGTGAAGTTCTATTAAAAAATATTGTTCATAATTTGAAAAAAATATTCCTACTGCTTAATCTTTAAAACTTATTTTAATATTTAAATAAATAAATTTTAAATGATCAATAGAAAGCCAATCTTTAAAAGTTAGACAAAGCATAAACCACCATTAAGGAAGGATATGGTAACATGAAACAAGATATTATAAAATATTTACAACAGTAGGAAGTTCACTAAAGAAATATTTCTCAAAGAAAATAAAATTTTAGGCATAAATATTTTGATTACATATCATACAGATAGTTTTTCTCAAGAAGTTTTAATTATTTAATGTACAGAGAGCTTATATAAAACTATCTCAAATGATCATCACCAGCAATAAGAACTGGACCTAATAAGAATCAAATAATTGCATTTCTATGACATGAAATTGTTGGGAAGATTTATTAAATGTAATTGTGCCATTCTATTTTGGATTAGAGATTCTACTAAAGATAATTTAAATGTACCAAATTAGAAGATAACTGTTAAAATAGTAATTTTCAACATTTGTTTCTTCCCATGCAGAAATACTCTGGTACTTAGAATGCCTTGTCACCAGGAAGTAATATATATGTAAAATATTAAAATTTATTTTTGATCAAGGGTGTTTTGAATATATTGAATAATTTTAATTTACTAGAATTTGTTAGTTAAATTCAGGAGACATTTGAAATCCCAAACATTAGACTAGAATTTAATGTATTTTTTAGTTTGACATGGTAAATGAAATTAGTGCTTTGGTACATACTTAGTTAATTCACAGAAACAGTCTAACAGGATTTGCTCATACAGCACAGCAGCCTTTCCGCAGCAAAAGGTTAACTGTTTTCTCTGTCAACGTACTTTCAATTCAATCATTTTATATTTAAGAAAGATGAAGGTTGAGAGATCTCTTCATTGCCTCCAGAAATAAATCAAGAGGGTCAGGCTTGTAAAGTTCACACTCTCATTGAATCTATTGACATCGAAGAAAGACTAATGGAATGAAATAATGAAGGCTATAACTATTATGATGAAGAAGGCAGAAGAAATTAATAGCAATGATAACATGTTAGCAGAGATCATTTAAAAGCAAATTACTGTTAAAACTATAAAATATTGCTATGTGCATAAATGCATATACATATATATATAACCCTATTTCAAGCAGAAGATATTTTTAATTACATTTATTTAAAAAGTACTTTTCAGAAAAATTAATATTAGTTGGATAATTTAATAAAGAAGTTTATGAATTTTATAATAAAGTCTTGAAATTTTATAACCTCAATAAATAAATAGAGATATCTTACAAGCAAAAGAATTTATAGAACCTACAACGTATATAAAGGAGTATGCAAGTTTTAAAATGGTTTTAAAAAAACATTTTAGAAAAAATTTAAAAATTGCAACTTGAACAAAGATATACACAGATAAAAAATATGAGTTTATTCATAATAAAAAAATTCAAAAAAAGAGAATTGCAACTTGTCAGACTTATCATTAAAACAGCCTAAGTTGATTACATATGTGTGTGTATAAATGTAGTGTTTACAAATATACATTTAAACATGTATTCATACATCTATTCACATGCACATGCAGTTTTGTTATAGTATTCACATGCAAATGGATATGACTGAGAAAGACTGATAAGCATATGGTCTGGTTAGTTTGTTTTAAATGACAAAAACTAGAGCTACCTAGAAAAATAGAACCTTAAATGAGACACTGTTTATCTTCTTGCTCTGTAACAATGTCTAAAAAGCAGTTTCTTTACAAAATTGATTTATTTTAATTTTTTCAAAACAATATTGATTTATTAACTATGGTACATATCACATAAGTCCTTTTCATTTTTTACATCATTCCCATTGAGATAAGTACAATACTTTGTAGGAAATACATGATTTTAAAAAAACAAAACCAAATAAAAATACCTCAGTCAGAGATGCTTTGGTTGCCCTTTTTAAAAATTGTTAATGTTATAAAAGGGCTACTGTAGGTACTGTAATACTAGGCACCAGGTTTTGGACTTTATAGAGGTATCTGAGCAAACATGAAGTTGTGAGACAACATTCAGCCATCCTTCATGGATTCTCCTTTAGTTCTTATCTCCAGGTTTCTGCTCAAGTTCCAGCATTGAGCTCCATGGTTGATGGATTATAAGTTACAAGCCAATAAACTTTTTCCTTTACAAATTGTATAGGTCAGTGCATTCATCACAGAAACAGAAAGATAATCAGAGGAACATAAAACCATCATAATTATGGGTAAGTTAAAATATAGAAAATAAAATATACTAAAACACAACACTTTTGTGTCTTAGGGTTATTTTTTATTTCCAATTCTCCACAGGGATAATTATATAACAATATTTATTGATTTTTAAAAAGTCACCAGGAATGGGGGAGATTTGAAAGTGACAAACTGTTAATACTATGACAAAAGTAATTAGAATTCTGTTGCCTGTAAGCACAACTCAACTATGAAAGCTTTCATCAATTTTTTTCTTCCTGTCTTCTCATGTGCCTTCTCTCTCCTTTGCTATCCTCCCAATTTTGCCAAAGTACACATAACATTAAAGGCTACTTGTACCTACTTTTCTCTCTGATCTACTTCACCAAAAAGTTTGTATCTCTGCATTTTCATTAACTGCAACGTGAATGCAGCTAATTTTCTTGACCACCATAAATGTATCCTACTGAGATGAAGTAAATAATTTTGCCAAATTTTGCCAATTTTGCCAAAGTGCACATAACATTAGAGGCTACTTGTACCTACTTTTCTCTCTGATCTACTTCACCAAAGAGTTTGTATCTCTGCATTTTCATTAACTGCAACCTGAATGCAACTAATTTTTTTGACCAACATAAATGTATCCTACTGAGATGAAGTAAATAATTTATATTCTTTCCCATAGGAAAGATTTGAACAGCTGACACTAATCCTAGTTCCCATCATTTAATAAGTAGTAGAAATCTTTTTAACTTTTTAATCAATACATCAATGTTACCATTCAGCAACTCTAAAGTTATTGATGTGCAAAAGAACCGAAAATACTACATATATACAATTTTGAAGATGCTATCTCTTTTCTAATGTGAATTTATAGCTTCTTTACCAAAACGCCAATGTCCTTTTGTGTGTCAATCTATGTCTGGGCCTTCAGTCTAATTCCATTGATCAATAAGTCTATTTTTATGCCTATATCATATGGTTTTTATCATAATAACTCTGTAGAACAACATGAAAATAGGAATACTAATACCAAGATCTCACACAGTTCTTTTATTGTTTGTCACTATTTTAGCTATTCAGAA
Source organism: Sigmodon hispidus (assembly GCA_004025045.1). Lineage (NCBI taxonomy): Eukaryota > Metazoa > Chordata > Mammalia > Rodentia > Cricetidae > Sigmodon > Sigmodon hispidus. The sequence continues at coordinate 20,336 of PVIH01023073.1, forward strand.
GGCTTTTTTTTATATATAAGCCTGTAAAAATTGATTTGAAATTTTGATGATACTTACATTGATCATGTAGATTGGTTTTAGTAATGAGGGATATAGAGTCTCAATAGGCAATCTCTTTGGCCAGGAGAGGCTTGATATATTTTTCACTACATGATAAATATACCTACAACACTAGCTAGCATTCAATAGATGACAGATAATAATATAGAGATCAAGAATTTAATACTAAGTAAGCATAAGAGTGTGAGAAATGTGTTTACATATTTTCTACTCAAATGTTACTTGCATGAAGATTCTTGAAAAAGTAAGACAATGTCAAATATAAATATTGGCATAGATGTGTCAAGTACTTTTTTAAGTTTTCTCATAAATTTTTATATTGTTTACATTATTATCATTTCTTTTTTAATGAGACTTCATAGTTTTATGATGTGCCTGGTATTCTTATGTTTAACCAGAAATCTCACTGTACATGCTAAACTAGATTAATTTGCTTCTTATTCTGTACTTCATTATCACAATGTAATTACTTTAAGAGTTATGGTGGTATTTGATTATACCATGTTTTATCGTTCTTCCATTAGCCTTAAAATACAATTATAACAGACTGCAGATTGCCTTGTGTAATAGGTTCTCATAAATTATTTTTTAAATTTTGCTTAACAAAAAACTAAAAATTAAACCTAGAGAAGCAAATAATCTGTGATTATAATGATTATTGAAATAAATTAAATGCTATGAAATTTAATGAATTATGTACAAGTATTAAATGTCAATTTAGCAGAGTTGAAATCTTGAAAATATCACAAACATACATAGTTTTTTTTCTATAAGTAAGTTTCAAAAATAATTTATGAACTTAAAGTCATTAATATGTCTAATCAGCTTTGTAGAATATTTGTATAATTTTTCAAAAAATAATTTTATTTTATGATAATAAGTAGCTAATAAATTGTTTGAAGCATATAATCATTCATAAAATTATTTTTAAAAATCTGAGCGGACCATTATAATAGCGATTAATTTGGCCTTTTATACAGATAATTAAAGGTTTTATAATATTTGAAAATAATGTCTATCAGAATATCTAGCAATTATAAATCTATTTGAATCATTATATAAAACTACTCTTTGATCAAGAAATTGATGTTTAGTAATACAATTAGTAATAACATCTGTCCATTTCTCTTTTTTTATGTAACTATTTTAAAATGTTGATTTTTGTTAGTTTTCCAAGGAGCTTGTTTTTCTTTCTGTGTTTAAAAAAAGAAACACAGGGTTTAACAAAGACTAAGATGTCACTGTTTTGTCACAGATTTTATATATTTAACCATATACCATAAGCTTATATATCATGAGAAAAGAAAGTTAATATTTTGTCAAAAGTCTTAGACAGTTAACTTCAAGTAAAGGACTATGGGATAAACAGCCATAATGTTTATTAAGAATAATCTACCTTTCAATTGTTTTGAAAGAAATAGTTTCTTTTTTCCTGGCTGTTCAATTTGTTCTCAAACTGTCTGTGCTAGAGCAAAGTGGTATTTTATCCAAGGTCAGAGACACAACAGCACATTTTCATGAAGCTTGATTTAGTCAGGAGAAGATGGGCTATATCACAACTTTCAGAGTCAGCCTTTTAATAAAATAGAAGATAAAATAATATTATTCATACCACCAAATTATCTGAATATTTCTAAAACTAAATTAAATCACCAAAAAGAATAAAGAAATTTCACAAACAAAATATTCGTGCGTTTAACAGCCTAACCCTATTACAAAAAGAAATACTGTCTTGGAAAAAAAATGAGATAAGATATCAGAAGCAGATATATAACTGTCATTTTGCCTCTTTCTGTTGTTTTATTTTAATATCTATTACTTATATTATTTCTATTATTTCTAGCATTCATTTTTTTCTTCCTTCTTTATTTTGTATTTATCAAAAAAACAGTAAAAAAATTTAAAATGAGGAAGAGTTAACTATAACTATACAGAGGATAAGAATCATAAGCATGGCTTATCAAGGGTGGAAATACAAATAAGATTGCTACACATATATTTTCTTTGTGTTCAGCTTTCCCTCTGAATTTTTTTTTCCATCCCTATATATCCTTATTCAAGGTCTCTTCCCCCTCCCACTACATCTGGTCATTTTTCTTCTCTGCAACTCTCCATCCCCTCCCTGGGCAGGGAGCAGACAGTCCTATGGTCCCACTGACCCAATAATGCTTAGATCAGTCTCCACTCCTGGCCAAATCCAATGCTGTCCCCCCTCCCTCAAGAGTGAGTCAGGTGTTCCTATAGTTGGACTGGGGTTTGAAGGGTCAAGATTCAATTTGCAATGGCTTTAAATTATACTATGTAAGTAAAAAAAAGTTATCATACACAGGTATGCAAATTCCTTATCCTGTTTTTTACAAGGCTTCCAAAACTTGGTTTCATATTTAATATTTAGGAATTGCTCTCCCATTAGGTTGGTATCAGTAACAATATGTATATATTAGTTGATATAGTTTTTAATGTAAATATTTTATATTAGACCTGATTTTTCATTAATAAATTTTAATAAATGAATGTACTGATTTTCTTTTTTTCTTCTTTATTTATTTTGTATATATCAAGAAAAACAGTAAATTGAATTTAAAATGCTGATAAGTTAATAATAACTATAAAGAAAATAAAAATCATAAGCATGACTTATCAAGGGTGATAATGCAAATAATTTGCTACACTTAAAATTACTTTGTGTTCAGCTTTCCCTCTGAATTTTTTTCTATCCTTGTATATCCTTATTCAAGGTCTCTTCCCCCTCCCGTCACATCAGGTCATTTTTTCTTCTGAACAACTCCTCACCCACTTCCTGGGGAGGCAGCAGACAGTCCCATGGTCCCACTGATCCAATAATGCTTAGTTCAGTCTCTAATCCTGGCAAATCCAGTTTTGTCCACCCTCCCTCAAGAGTGAGTCAGATGTTCCTCTAGGTGGAGTGGGATTAGAAGGGTCAGTCCAGGGTGTTTCTGATCCCAAGCTGTTCAGTGGTTATGGTTTGCAGCTTGGGCATGCTTGACTTTTTTCTTGTTTGTTTGTTTTGAGATCACTAATGAGTGAGTACATCCCCTGCTTATCTTTCTGAGTTTGTATACCTTGCTCAGGAGGATATTCTCCAAATCCACCCATTTGCCTGCAAATTTTAGGATATCATTTTTTCTTAATGCTGAGTAGTATTCCATTGTGTAGATGTACCACAGTTTGCTAATCCATTCTTCAGTTGAGGGACATCAAGGTTGTTTACAGGTTCTTGCTATTACAAATAATGCTGCTATGAACACAGTTGAGCTAATAACTTTGGAGTGAGAATGTGCATCTTTAGGGTATATACCCAGAAGTGGTATTGCTGGGTCCTTGGGGAGATTGATTCTCAATTTTCTAAGAAATTGCCATATTGCATTCCAAAGTGGCTGAAGAAGCTTACACTCCCACCAACAATGGAGGAGTGTTCCCCTTGATGCACATGCTCTCCAATATAGGCTATCATCTGTGCCTTTTATCTTACCTAGTCTAACAAGTGTTAGGTGGTATCTCAAAGTTGTTTTGATTTGCATTTCTCTGATGGCTAAAGATGATGAGCATTTTTTCAGGTGCCTTTCAGCCATTCATAATTCCTCTGCTGAGAATTCCCTTTTTAGTTCTGAACCCCATTTTTTGATTGGGTTATTCAAGGTTTTGGGTTCTAGATTCCTTAGCTTTTTATATATCTTAGAGATCAGTCCTCTATCACTTGTAGGGTTGGAGAAAATCTTTTCCCATTCTGTAGGTAGTTGTTTTGTCCTATTGACAGTGTCCTTGGCTTTACAGAAGCTTTCTAGCTTCAGGAGATCCCACTTCTTGATTGTTGGTCTTAGTGTCTGTGTCACTGATATTATATTTAGGAAGTGGTCGCCTGTGCCAATTCGTAGAAGTGTATTTCCCACTTTCTTTTCTATCAAGTTCAAAGTGGCTGGTTTTAAGTTGAGGTCTTTGATCCACTTGGATTTGAGTTATATGCAGGGTGACAGGCTCGGATCTATTTGCATTTTCTACACTCTGCCATCCAGCTATGCCAACACCATTTGTTAAATATACTATCTTTTTTCCATTGAATGTTTTGGGCCTCTTTGTCAAAGATCAGGTGTTCATAGGTTTTTGGGTTAATGTCTGGATCCTCAATTCTATTCCATTGATCCACAAGTCTGTTTTTATGCCAGTACCAGGCTGTTTTTATTACTGTAGCTCTATAGTATAGCTTAAAGTCAGGGATGGTGATATCTCCTGAGGTTCTTTTGTTGAGTAAAATTTTTGGCAATCCTAGCTTTCCTGTTGATTCAAATGAAACTGAGTATTGTTCTTTCAAGGTCCAAAAAATGTTGTGTTGGGATTTTGATGGGCAGTGCATTGAATCTGTTGATTGTCTTTGGTAGAATTGCCATTTTTACTATGTTGATCCTACCAATCCAGAAGCATAGGAGAGCTTTCCATTTTCTCATATCCTCTTCAATTTCTTTCTTCAGTGATTTAAAATTTTTGTGAAATAGGTCTGTTACTTCTTTGGTTATAGTTACTCCAAGGTATTTAATACTATTTGCAGTTATTATGAAGGGTAATGTTTCCCTTATTTCTTTTTCAGCTCTTCTATCGTTAGTGTATAGAAGGGCAACTGATTTCTTTGATTTAATCTTGTATTCTGCTACATTGCTGAAGGTGTTTATCAGCTGTAGCAGTTCCTTGGAAGAATTTTGTGGGTCACTTATGTATACAACCATATCATCTGCAAATAAAGATAGCTTCACTTCTTCTTTTCTATTTTGTATGCCTTTAATCTCTTTTCGTTCCCTTACTGCTTTAGCTAAAACTTCGAGAAATATATTGAATAGATGAGGGGAAGGAGGAAATCCTTGCTAGTTCCTGATTTTAGGTGGATTGCTTTGAGTTTTTCTCCATTAAGTTTGATACTGGCTGTTGGCTTCTTGTAAATCGCCTTTTTTATATTTAGGTATTCTCCCTGTATTCCTGATCTCTCCAGGGCTTTAATCATAAAGGAGTGTTGGATTTTATCAAAGGCTTTTTCCGCATCAAAGGATATGATCATGTGTTTTTGTTCCTTTAGTTTGTTTATATGATGGATAACATTTACAGGTTTTCATATGTTAAACCAGCCCTGCATTTCTGGGATGAAGCCTACTTGGTTGTGGTAGATGGTATCTTTTTTTTTTTTTCCTTCTTTATTTTGTATTTATCAAAAAAAAACACAGTAAAAAAAAGAATTTAAAATGTGGAAGGGTTAACAATAACTATACAGAGGATAAGAATCATAAGCATGGCTTATCAAGGGTGGAAATACAAATAAGATTGCTACACCTATATTTTCTTTGTGTTCATCTTTCCCTCTGAATTTTTTTTTT
>PVIH01023074.1:0-25658 GCA_004025045.1 Sigmodon hispidus
TTCATATGAAGTTATCTAGCAAAGAAAAGCCATTCTTGAGATTCAAACCCAATGATATTATTAGAATAACCAGTATGTGTCAAGTCTCTAGTAGAAAGACATCCCTCCCTGATATGAGTATCTGTCTTTACTTAAGTAGAGTGCACTTTTACTCATACTCTTAACTGTGAAGCAAAACAGGCTGAAATAAGCCAAACAATTCATATTGTAAAGTAAATATTTATAACTGACAAAGTTTGAATGTGACTCCATTAATGAACTTCTCCTTGAGAATAGGTGCTGCTCAGTCCAGAAATATATATGCTTGAGATTTCTTTCTGATATAACAAAAATCAAGAATTTATGTAGCTACCATAAGAAAAGCATTTTATAAATACAACCTACTTAGTGAATTTCATGTAAGAGTAAAATATGTTTTAAGTAGAGTTTGTTCATTCATTGTAATCTATGAATTTTTTAGATGACTCTACTTGTTTGGTTTCCATATATGAAATTTGGCACTACACAGGTGCTTTACATGTGACCTCATTTTCTCCCAATAATACGTATTTTCATATTAAAACTTAAAGAAGATCTGCCAGTAAGCCATCTTAGTGTAACTCATCTTCTCAGCAATTCCTCATGGAACTCAAGCTGAGGAAATGCTGCTAGTAGGGAGGGGATTAAAATGTGAGGAGCATCCAAAAGCATTAATCCATGCCACTGCTGTGTGGGAAAAGTAGGAAAATATGGAACTAGGGAAAAACTAAACTTACAAAATTCAGCAGTACAAAGCAGATCAGTCCTTATGATTAGTCTTTGACAAAGCAAGCGAACAAAACCAAATCTCCCAGAAGGTCTCTCACAGAAAACCATTAAATAAATTTAAAACACGATTCACTTTATGAGCAAGTTTCTAGAAGTATATCTACTGGGCAGAGTTAACTCTCAACTATTTGCTAGTGAATTCCTTCCTTGGTAGATTATAAACAACTCTGAAGGCTTTGGCTGTACCCCAGAAAAGAACTTGGGTGAAAGTGAGATTTAATCTGTTAGTAAGTCTGAAAGTCATCCTAAGTGACTGGAGGATTAGCTAGCTGAATTTCTTCTACCATTAGTGTTATTTATCATCTGTACTGCTGTTTCTCTTCATTGGTTCCAAATCTTGGAACACACACACACACACACACCCCTTCCAGTCACTTGAGGTAACTTTCAGGCATACTCACAAATTAAATCTCATCTTTACCCAAGCTCTTTTCTGAAGGTCTAGCCAAAGTCGTCAAGGGTTGTTTATTATCCCCCATGTCAGCTATAGCAAGCATGTGGAAGTCTGAAGACAACTTGTGTCACTCAGCTCTCTCTTTCTACCTCACAAGTTCTAGAGACTGGAAGCAGTCATCCGGCTTGCTGGTAGACACCTTTACTAACTAGTAGCCACCTTGCCAGCCCCAAACAGTAGTTTAAATTAAACACAAAGCAAATAACAATACAATTTCTCTTAAAACACCTTTTTAAATGAAGAAAATAATACTAAAACCTCAAAAAATGTCTTCAGTTCATAGATAGTACATTAGACTACACCCACTACACCCTGTGAGATTTGGAATCCTGACATAAGTAAGGCAAGACATACCCCCATAGAGAGGAAAGTGGAGAGAAACAGATCCTATAAAAAGCTTCCCCTACCCCTCCACATTTCCCTAACTCTAACTTTCCCAATTTACTGCTAGAGTAGCAGTAAAAGATAAAGCCAAGGTTGGCTGGCAGGGTAACAAAAAGATGCTATTGTGTGGTGAAATGTTCCTAATTACTCTTCAGGTAGCCTCATTTTCTGTCTCAGTTTCCTCAAACTAAGGGAAGCTGCTTTCATAGACCATTGTCCCAAAGCGGTTTGTAATTACAACTATACCTTTAAATGTCTAAACTAAAGGAAATTCAACTGTAATTCTGGACATAGAAGGAATTTTGGGGTGTTTTATGGGCTCTTATAGTGTGTTTCTCCTGGAGTCCAAGCCAAGAAACAGGGTTCTCACAATTCGTCTTTCCTTTAAGATAATAAGCCAGCCTCTTAAGCATAAACATGAAGCTGTAACCTGAGTCTAGTGACAGCCAGGCACTCTGGGCTGCTAACAAATCCCTAAGAGGTGCCTGTAACTCTCTTGGCACTCATCTCTCCCTTGACTGACTGAGGTGTAGAAAAGAGTTATGGCATCAGCAATTATCCAAGAAATTCAAGGACCCTTTTAAGATATTATACAATTACAAATTGGAGTTGTGAGTACAGGAATCTGATTGACAGGTGTGGCTTGAGAGACAAGGATCTAGCCTACCAAGAGGCCATTGATAACTAGCAACAAATGAATGACCAGATAGAATAAATTGTTTCTCAGTGCCTTCTCTGACCTGTTTGAGGACTTTTACACACAGAGAGAAATCAAGAGATGGGAGAGGAGGGGATTAGGGAGGAGAGAGAAGGAGATTCCAAGAGCACTTGAGAATAAAATTAAAATTCTCTTTGGAAGTGCCCCTTGAACCAAAAACTTATGCAAAAAGATTCAGGACTCAAAGAAAAGGATCAAACTATATACAATGGTCATAAAAAAAAACAGCAAAGGAGCTTGTATATTTTCATCTCTCCTTGAGTATGATTATTTTCGTTCTGAAATCTTATCACCTTTTTGCTCTGTTAATTCAAAGTGCTCTTTTCATTCAGCTCGTATGATTATTCAACAGTACATAAGAAATGGAGTACTATTGTATTGTTTAACAAGTATCAGGGTCAGATAATACTATTATATCACACTGATATTATTTTTAACATATTTAATCTCGTTCAGTTTTATATTTAATTTTCACTAAAATTCTACTATAGGATTAACTCTAATTCTGCTATATGATCTTTATTTCCTTGTCATATTTAAATACTCAGTACTAAAGCCTTATTTTGAAGTATTTTTGCTTGCAGTAAGTAAATACTGGAGAAAACTACTTGCACATTCCAGTAATTCTTGAGGTGTGTTTACTTTCCAAAGCTTTACTTGTTCTTCATGGTCCCAGATAAAATGGTCAGTATTATTTCCCGAAGGGCACTGAGGTCTCGTAGGTATTAGTCTTCTTATTACCCACTAAGGAAGATTAGTTTGCTTTTAATCAAAGGTTGGTCAGTCCATCCAGAGAAAACTGGGAGCAGGTTTAATAACTAGTTTTTACTCTTGAGACTAGACATTGCTAACTGCCTAAAACATAATTAACAGCAGAATACCAGTCAACAAATATACTTCCACATCATATCTGGGGAATTTAGGTGCTCCAGTTTAATAGGGGCCATGGTACTAGTAATCAAATCAAAATTCTTAGCCTGACCTCTAAAAGCAGCTGCAAATTGATGTCTAATAAATTAAGATGAATGTCACATCCTTTAGAGGAAACAGGCCTATAACATTACTATGTAATCGGTACTCAGGTTTGAGGTCAGGACTTTACAATAAGGATATAAATACCAGCCTGTGTGCAAGGTGAGACATATGCTCAGTTATTTTGCAAACAAAATAATGATGACTCACTTTACTCACATTATACATGGTGGAATAGTTTAAATTCCTTTTTTCAAAACAAGTTTATCACACTAGAGGTAAGTATTACCCTCAGTAATGGAACTGAATTTGCCAAGGAGTAGAAACAATTAGATTTTCTATCCCAGTGACAAGACAGGGGTTATCAGAAGACATGATAGGTCATTTTGGCGGGGTTTTTAATGTGGCCTGGAAGTTCAGGGAAGAGCAGCTAGGAAGTATCTGTTTCTAACAAGGAGAGGTGCAGAAGGCATGCTCAAACTTTCAAGAAGCAGAATGCAACTACAACATGGGCAGTCACTGTATCTATGCCATCACAGTGTTGCTAGAATCCTAAACAGGGATTAAAGAGCCCTAAGCAGTTAAGGGAAGTTGTTACTAAAAGGCCACAGTCAAATAGTATCAAGAAGTTGGCAGGGACACTGTATAACTGATATGTTATCTATGGACAACTAGAATTGGTGAAAAAAAGTTCTAAAGACAAATGCAGGTCCTATGCCTTAAATCCAATTGTCTGTCATTCTTAGCAATAGCAGTGAGGGTTCACATGAATCTTGTTTTTTCTTCTTTATTCTGCTCTCTAACTTATTTCTACTTATTTTGCTTTCCTCTGTTTCTCAGATTTATTGCTTTATGCTATGCTATTTAGTGAAAAAAAGAGGCTGTGATTTAGTTTCCTGTCAATACTCTAACTAAATACAGTGTCTTTTTTATCACTAAAGCCCTCTGCTTGACCAAAAGAAGGTATTGGACACTGATTGGGAATACACTGACCACTGCTTTCCTCTGTGCTAACCCCTCCCATTGGACCTGTGGGAATATAAAACAAAATGATCTATATCTGCAATATTCTCTTGAGTGTTTTACTAGCCAAACTGTAGCAACAAGCACAAGCTATTGATGTATATAGCTTCTAAAAGGCATAGGCCCAAAGCTACTCAGATTTCTGCTGGCAAAAGTTCATCCAGCTTTCATAGGCTGGTGAAAACCATGAAGACCTCTGCTTTTCTAGATCTCCTAGAAGAAACTATCAATAAACACAATTATCCAAAACACAGGTCTATTTCCCATAGGAAAAGTCCCTGGTATTTCCAAACTTGTTACCATTAAAGCTGGTCATATTTATATGTTACATTAAGTTCCCTTGATCAAACTGATACCTCTCTTTATAAAGATTTGTTCCTTACAACTTTTGCTCTAATCTTTTTCTGCCCCTTCAGGTCATGGATTATATGGGACTTTTGAAATGTTATCCTCGTGGAGAAAAACTAGAGAGGACCAACATGTTAAAGATCGAACTGCAGAAGTCTATGCAGACTCCATGCTCTCCTTCTCTCTCACCACTGCCATGTACTTGGTCACCTTTGGCATAGGGGCCAGCCCTTTCACGAACATTGAGGCAGCCAGAATTTTCTGCTGCAATTCCTGTATCGCAATCCTCTTCAACTACCTCTATGTACTCTCATTTTATGGTTCCAGCCTTGTGTTCACTGGCTACATAGAAAACAACTACCAGCATAGTATATTCTGTAGAAAAGTTCCAAAGCCTGAGGTATTGCAGGAGAAGCCAGCATGGTATAGGTTTCTTCTGACAGCTAGATTCAGTGAGGACACAGCTGAAGGCGAGGAAGCAAATACTTATGAGAGTCACTTATTGGTATGTTTCCTCAAGCGCTATTACTGTGACTGGATAACCAACACCTATGTCAAGCCTTTTGTAGTCCTCTTTTACCTTATTTATATTTCCTTTGCCTTAATGGGCTATCTGCAGGTCAGTGAAGGGTCAGACCTTAGTAACATCGTAGCAACTGCAACACAAACCATTGACTACACTACTGCCCAGCAAAAGTACTTTAGCAACTACAGTCCTGTTATTGGGTTTTACATATATGAGTCCATAGAATATTGGAACTCAAGTGTCCAAGAAGATGTTCTAGAGTACACTAAGGGATTTGTTCGGATATCCTGGTTTGAGAGCTACTTAAATTATCTTCGGAAACTCAACATATCTACTGACTTGCCCAAGAAAAATTTCACAGACATGTTGAGGAATTCCTTCCTGAAAGCTCCTCAATTTTCACATTTTCAAGAGGACATCATCTTCTCTAAAAAGTACAATGATGAAGTTGACGTAGTGGCCTCTAGAATGTTTTTGGTGGCCAAGACTATGGAAACAAACAGAGAAGAACTCTATGATCTCTTGGAGACCCTGAGGAGGCTTTCAGTCACCTCTAAGGTGAAGTTCATTGTCTTTAATCCGTCTTTTGTGTACATGGATCGATATGCCTCCTCTTTGGGAGCCCCTCTGCACAACTCCTGCATCAGTGCTTTGTTCCTGCTCTTCTTCTCGGCATTCCTGGTGGCAGATTCGCTGATTAATGTCTGGATCACGCTAACAGTTGTGTCTGTGGAGTTTGGAGTGATAGGCTTCATGACATTGTGGAAAGTCGAACTGGACTGCATTTCTGTGCTATGCTTAATCTATGGAATTAACTACACAATTGACAATTGTGCTCCACTGTTATCCACATTTGTTCTGGGCAAGGATTTTACAAGAACTAAATGGGTAAAAAATGCCCTGGAAGTGCATGGGGTAGCTATTTTGCAGAGTTACCTCTGTTATATTGTTGGTCTATTTCCTCTTGCAGCTGTGCCTTCAAATCTGACCTGTACACTGTTCAGGTGCTTGTTTTTAATAGCATTTGTCACCTTCTTTCACTGCTTTGCCATTTTACCTGTGATACTGACTTTCCTTCCACCCTCTAAGAAAAAAAGGAAAGAGAAGAAAAATCCTGAAAATCGGGAGGAAATTGAGTGTGTCGAAATGGTGGATATTGATAGTACCCGAGTGGTTGACCAGATTACCACAGTGTGATAGTATCAGCTTCATATATTTTCACCCTAGGTCTTACCAAGAACAAAAAGCTTACACTGATGAAACATAGTCAAAGTTGCTCTGTTTTCAAAAGGATAAGAGCAGGCACTGAAGAAAAGTACAAGACGAGGATAACAGATGTGGCATCTTTAAAATAATTAAAGCTAAAGGGTTTCTATGAAAAAAAATTTACACACACACACACACACACACACACACACACACACACACACACTCCAAGGATTCAAGAGTGTTTGAAATACGATCAGAGGAAAGCTTATTAATAAGCAGGTTTCCATTTTGCTCACAGTGCAGAAGTTTCTTGTATTATAATAAAATGCAACTGATTACAAGGTCAGCTGCCATGACAAAAATATCTTTAAGCATTGTTCCAAAAAACAAGGCTTCCTAAGCTTCTGCAGAACTGTAACTCTACTTAGGTTCTGTGGTTTGAGGTCTTCATTGTCTCATATAGTACCTTAACACCCAAGGAGATTCTATAAAAGTTTTCATCAGCAAAAGAAAGCCAGGGCCTTTGAAGCAGATGTGGTAGACTGAACATCATCCATAAATTAAAATTGAATCTCCCTAAATTCACTTTGGTGAGCCAAGTTTTTTTTTTCATGAATGAACTTGTCACATTCCTCCACTGATACACTTTTAACACTTGTATGGTTTAGTTAATGTACTCAAAAATCAAAGACAGCTCCAGCACTACAGAATTGGGGCAATTCTATTTTAGAATATCTTGCTACTTGTCATGAGATGGGTCTACTTAATAAGTTACAGTTCTTGGCAGGAACCTCTAAGGGTGCAAAGCCACAGAGCCAAGCCCAAATTGCTAGCATGTTAGAGGAAAACAGGTGTATATTTTAATCTACAGAGTAGTTCTATATTAACAAAAAGAGAAGAGCCGGCTGGTACAGATGTTTGTGGTTTTGTCCTAGATGCACTTTTGCGTGGATGCCCAGAAATAACATCTGCCCACATATCTGAAGTAAAGAAAATAAACACTAAAATTGTTATTGGCCAAATGTGCCAGAATGTCTTTGCTATGAGATGACTACTACTTGACTTAGCAGAGAACAGGAAGATCTTTGGTAAGTCTAAATGCTGGCAATGAGCCACTTTATAAAAGTGCTGGGAAATAAATGGCTCAAAGAAAAATAGGTGGAAATTTCTGGATAATAGTAATCACCACTAACCCATCCATAACAGCAGCCAAACTCCCCTGCTAAACTGGCTGTAGCTCACCTTCCTGGTCCCCTGAAATGCCTTTTTGCTATCTCTCTACTTCATCATAAGGCCCTCTGTACATTAACATGCCCAGATATTTGTACAGTTCAACAGCTGTATCTACAAGGGCAATGATTCATAGATCTAAACAAAGACAGTTTGATCTGAAGGGGTATGTATGCTGCTCTCAGACCCCTGTATTTCTTTAAATACTAAAAATGAAGCCAAACCCTGGGTTGTATTTGAAGCAAAAAGCTACAATGTCTTTCCTTTTTAGAGATGTAGCTTCCCTGCCATCTATAAAGGTAAGAATTTCCAAAAGGCATATTACCTTTCAGGATCTTAGCAGATACATTGTGCTACTTGCTCATCCTCCACAGAGGATGAAGTAATAGGCTTTGAAGAATGAAGTAACTGGCTTTGAAGAATGAAGTAACTGGCTTTGAAGAATGAAGTAACTTACCAGGGTTGCACTACTAGTGGAGTTCCATCATTTCAGCATGGCTAAGACAGGGCAAGGCAATTGCAGATTTTCTCGTAAGGCAGCTACTACCCCTTCCAAACACATATGTAAGTAGGAACATAGGCTTCTTTGGTCATGGAGCAAACATGTTTTTTAATGTCTGGAAGAAAAACACTCCGGATTTAGGTTGGCTACTATCCTCCTAAACAGAAAAAAAAAAAAAAAAAAAAAAAAAAAAAAGCCCAAATGATTGTGATATAACCACACCAAGTGAATATCTCTGCTTTCTGCTTTCATGTGCTTTTGCCTAACAAATATGCTGGGGATTGTAGCTAGTGCATCACACACATGCTCAGCCTCCCCTGCAGATACACTAACCAGTCACACCAATATGTTGTTCACTGAACAAGAAGATAAGTATATTCTTATCTAAAGACAAATAGATTCTTCACAAAGGGCAAGTTTGTGTATTAGATGTTCTCTCAATCAATTTTTTTTCTTATGGGCCTGCAACTAGGTAACTACTTATAAAACACAAAAGTGAAGAAGGGATTATTTTTATTCTTAAATTATATGCTGCTACACCATTTTCTGAACAGTATGTTCTAAATCTGCCATTGATTTAGTGTCAACCATGTGAAACACCTCAGCCTAGTGAATTCACAAAACTGACACAACACATGCACCAATTAAATGGATTTTGTTGAGAATTTAATCATCAATTTGGTCAACCAGAATGACTTACTGTGGGACTTTGTTTTATGACAGATAGCAGTTTTCCAATTTGATTGAATCTCTGTGTATCTTGAAATGTATTTTTCAATGAAGGGCATTTTCAAACTTGTCAACTTCTCTTGTCAGCACTTGAAATCAAAGTTTATGAAATTCTGACTGTGAAATGACCTTTTTTCGATTGGAGAACTGCATGCTAAGATTTATTTATCATTAGGCAATGATTATGTATTTGTTGATATTTATTACTGATTATTGATTATGCACTGACAACATTGGTCTAACCCCACCATGGAGAAGACACTGTAGAAATATCTAAAAAATTTAAGTCTTCATAAAGTTCTGCTTTTTAAATTGCCAGAAGGGAAGGAATGATCTCAGCAAAAAAGTAATTTTTTCTTTGATTCCAACCAAGACATTAATGTCCACTTTACCAAAGAAACTTATTTGGTTGGTTTTAAGTTGGTGTTTGGTGTCCATTTACCAAAGAAAATGTTCCATTCATCAGAAATATTTCTCCTGGTCAACTAAAATACTGTGATACTTGGGCCTTCAGAAAGAAAATAAGACAAGCCAAAGTAAGAAGAATGATATTCTCTCATTCAGTGGAGTTCAGCAGAAGATGTGAATTTACAAGGAAATTGGGGTTTATAAGAAAGAAAATGATAATTGAAATTGGACATTATTATTCAGACATACAGTAATGTTCCAAGTACCATGAGGGATACCCAGGCTAAAGTACAGTTTGTTCCAGAGAAAATGTAAACAAACCCTCATGAAATTTTCTGTCCATTGTTCCTGCTAATAACTCCTTTTTGATTGTTTGTTTGGGGTTGGGTTAGTTTTGCTTGTTTGATTAATGGGTTGGCTGGGATTTATTTTGCCTGGGGAAGAGGCTGTCTTCATTTTGCTCTTGTTTACTTTGTGGTTTGATTCCTGTGGCTTCTGCTTCCCCCACTACTTTCACCACTTTCAGTTAGAAGTGAGATAATTAGAGGCCTCCTCCATGGCCACAGTTAGTCATGTAATCTACTGCTAGAAAAAGACCCTTGAGAAACTGTTTATTTTGAATAACCACTGCCCAATTGTCTGTGGCATTCTAAGACTATGACACTACCTTCCTTCAGTCCCAGCAACAGACCTTGGCTGTGTCCCTCATGAGAACAGGTCGAATGGAGAGTCGCCTTCAGGGTGTGGTAAAGTATGAGGCAAAGCCTCTTGACACAAATGGTACCCTCTTCATAATGGCTTTATTCCTTTGGATCCTATTAAAGTATCCTTGCAGCTTGTAGCAGTGTTTGACCTCTGTGAATCTGTTTCTTCATCTGTACAATGGGGATAACAACAGTAAATATCTGTAAATTCAGCAAATTTTGAGTGCCTAATATTACCCAAAAATTGTTCTAAAGACTGGGCTCACACAAACAAACCAGATAAAGCATGATCTTGCCTCAAAAAGCTTAAGTTTGAGTGATGTTGTGAGTTGGTTGTGAAGATTAAGATGGTGTTTTTGGGAAGCACTTGAGGCAAAAAGAAAGAACTGGAGGCATTAATATATTTGATTTGCCAGTTTCACAGTGTAGCACTGTGGCTCAGGATATAAACCTCCAAAGTATATCTCTTTTTAAGACTAGATATATATAAAAATGCAATGGGTTACCACCAAAGGATATTATTAGTTTTTGACGTCACATTAAAACTAATCTTGATCACCATGTGGTAGGACAACTACAAAGAAGGTACAAAACTGGATATTGGAGTTGGACTACAAACCTCTGAATGGGATATAGTTGGTGGAGATAGGAAGAGTAACACTTCCTACTGTCTGTCTTGTGTCATGACATTTGAACATTGCTTTAGGGATGATTTGCTTTGAAACTTGTGCTAAATCAAAAATCACTAGATATTAGAAAATGAAGCAATATTTACAAGCATGCATCATGCAAGAGAAAATATTATATTGGTTCTATACTGGCAAAAAAAAAAAAGCTGAGAATGCTAGAGCCAACACATGGCAGAATCCCTCCTTGTGGTGACTACAACTGTTTATTTTTGTTTCATGCCAGTCTAGGAAAAAACAAAGAGAGAAGCAAATGACCTGAACAGTCAATGTTAATATGTTATCCTCAGCCTGCCTCTCATATGTCCCCTCTCTTTGCCCAGGTGATCTCTTTGAAGTCCTTTTTCATATCTATGAGAGTGCCATGCAAGGAAAAGAAAATGAGATGCCAGAGAGCTGTAGCCATCAAGTAGGATTTTGCATTATAATCAAATGATCTCTACAAGGCTTTAGAGAAACCTACTTAGTAGAAGATAGAGATTTCTTTGCAAAGTACAAAGGAAACACGAGAAAATCAACGCCAAGAAAAGTAAAAATATTCATAGAACTAGCTAGAAGAAGAACAAGACTATAATTGTAGTTTCTAGCTTCAGTTTATCCTCCATTCTGCCACTTCACTGCCAAATACTGTGTATCTAAATTCTGGGTTCTCAATGCCGGGATCCTGAATGAGCTGGGGAAGGGAAGAACCTGTGACCTCCCTAAAATTACACTGCATGCAAAAACATGTGTAAGTTCAATATATACATTTTGCTAAAGAGAGGGTTCATAGTTGTCATCAGATTATAAAAGAGTTCTCCATGACCCACTGCACTGTCCTAAATTAATAAAGATCTCAGTGGGAGTGTGATCCTACTGTCCTCATTTTGGCCTATGGACAGTCAAGAACCTCTCAGTCACTTTTTTTTCTTTTTGTTTTTTTCTCTAAGAGGTCAAAGATGCTTCCAAATATTGAGTTCTTTAACCCAAACCTAGTCCCTACTTTCTGTCCATTTATTCTTCATTCATATGTTGACTCATTATCCTTTCAGCCTGTAAACAAATTTTCACAGTTACTTTATGTTCTAGCATCAGTTAAACATAGCTCTCTAAGAAGAACCAGGAAAGGATCTCTCTGCACTGTGCCCTTGTTGCTAGAAGGAACACCAAAATACTACAATACTTTACTGTTGTGGCAAAATCTGTATCAGTGGGTTTCAACTTTCCTAAGATTATGTGACCCTTTAATGCAGTTCCTTACATCATGGTGATACCCCCCCATCACAAAATTATTTTTTGCTACTTCATAATTGTAATTTTGCTATTGCTACAAATAATGTATCTGTGTTTTTTCATAGTATTTCACAACTCCCATGAAAGGGTCATTTGACTCCCCAGAGAGGTCACAACCCACAATTTGAGAACCACTGGTCTATATAGCCTCAAAATTAAAGTAAACACAATCTACAGACAAACACAGAGTGAAAAACTGGCAAAGCCTACAAGTAGACCAAGAAAAGAACAGCCTTTTTTCAGGCTATTTGGCTACACACTTCTCAACAACGACATCTTACATCTCTTAAGAATCTGTTTCCAAGTGAGTCCTATCTCAAACTGTGTACCCTGAGCTTATTTGCACATACTTGTAGAAGCTGACCTGAGCACAAAAAAATGGACAAAGAATCTTGATCATATTGACAATACTGAGGTTGAAACATAAGAATTTATCATGGACAGACAAGAACATACAACATAAGTGTGTTGAATACATAAGCAAATAAAATTCTAATTGTCTTGACTACTAGACAGAAGTCAGACATTATATAGGTTGATTTAGGAAGCACCTATTGGCTGTCTTTCTAGTATAAGCCTTAGGCATGTGAAGTCCTTCTGTGTTTACTTAAGGTGAGATTGAGGGAATCACAGGTTCACCTTCCCTGAACATAAATCACTGAAAACTTATCCATGCTACGTATACCATTCTCTGTCAAGGATGGGAAGGTAAGACTTCTGAGGTGGAGGAATATTAGTCCCACTGTGTAGCATCTAATAAGCGGTTCAAAGGCTATATATTTGTTGTGTTGAGATCTACAAAACACTTTATCTAAATTACTACAGAAATGGCTCTTACAGCCCATTTCCTAAACCTATTCCAAGCTCTTTCCCAAAAGAAACTCAATGTCTTTAATTTCTTTCCTATGACACCTGAAATGTGTTTCTCTCAGCTTTTACAGATATTCTCTAAATTAACATGTCTTTTAAAAACTGACTTTGTCTGCTGTACCAAATCATCAAGATTATTGCCATGATGCCTCAAAAAAATGTGTGGACAACTAGACAAAACTAGCAATAACTGTTTGGCTCTGCTCCACATACACACTGACAGCCATGGTACATGCAAAGATACATATTAACATATGTTACACAGAAGAGAAGTACATGCACATCTATATAAGACCTATGGCAAGTATTTAAGTGTACATGACTGTACTATACATATGTAGCACATGTATCTGCATATATTTGCACACCTCTTTTGCACACCTCTTTTTACAATACACTTAGCAAATGTGAGAGTAATAAAATACTTTGGCAGCCTGGTCTTTTGTGTTTTATTAAGGAAGGCCAAGAGCTTTAGCTGTGCATAGAAAATCCTAAAAACAAAAACAAAAACAAAAAAACAATATTTTCACATTCTGTGTGCTTATATATATTAACGTATCTGAGAGTAGCCAAACAATACACTTTAAAGACAAGAAATCTGAACATGTGATTTACAAATTGCTAATGAATAGTTCCAGGGTTGAAAGCTGCATTTGATGAAAATTTCCAAGTTCTGAGTAATAATAGCAGAAACTCAAAATGACAGAAATTTCTTCCAAGGTCTAGAATTGTGAAAATTTATCCAGAATCACTGGTTGGTGGTCTAGAGAATGGTAACAGGGGTGGGAAATAAAATAAGACATCAGGGGTAATAACTCCATTTTGCCAACCTACAGTCTTGGGAAAGAGTATTTTCCAATCATCCAAAACATCAATTTGGTGGGAAAAATGTCATTATACCTCAAGAAAAGAGAGACACCATCACAGAAACCTGGTTATTTAAAAAATGAGTTTAGCTGTCTCTTATCACAGCCTTTACACCTAAGACTCAGGGAGCATCATGAAAGAGGAGGTGGAGAGATTGGAAGAGCTAGAGGACCCAGAGAGCTGCTGCAAGATGGTATCTTAAGGACATGACTGGAATGGTGCACCCAAGAACTCCTACTGCAGTTGCCTGCATAAGACTACAAAAACCATACCAGTTGACATGCCAAACATGGATGGAAGAATATTTCTCAAGATCCTGCCCCAAGATAAAGAGCCACAGGCAGTCAGTCAATGGCTACTGAGGGAGGAAAACCAGTTTTGTTCAGGGTCGAACATTCAATCCTAAATGGTCAGCCTTAAACACATGCTTAAGTGGGAAATGATATTTGGGAGTAATAGACTGTACACAATAATTATAGAAAAATTCAAAAAGACCTAAGAGGAGTAGAGGTATTTCAGAGATGGGTAGAAATCATGTAAATACAGCATACTCATGTACAAAATTCTCAAACATATATAATATGGAATAAATATAAAAATGGAAGGTAAAAAATAAAATCTAAAGCTCCCCAAGCTAGGTTAAGCTGAGCTACCAATGAAGAAAGCACACTAGGTCACAGCTAATGCCCACAGATGCACTATGGCTACCACAAATTTTTGCTAAGCAACCCTTCTCTAGTCAAACCAGAAATTTGGTTTGGTTATTTTTGTTTTGTTTTGTTTTGCTTTGGTGTGTGTGTGTGTGTGTGTGTGTGTGTGTGTGTGTGTGTGTGTGTGTGTGTTTTAAATCACTTTATTCACCCATTATCTTTCAATGAGATAATGTTTTTGCTTAAAGTCCACTAATGAGTGAATACATCCCCTGCTTATCTTTCTGGGTTTGTGATACCTCATTCAGGGGGATATTATCCAAATCCATCCATTTGCCTGCAAATTTTAGGATATCACTTTTTCTTACTGCTGAGTAGTACTCCATTGTGTAGATGTACCACAGTTTGTTAATCCATTCTTCAGTTGAAGGGCATCTAGGTTGTTTCCACGTTCTTGCTATTACAAATAATGCTGCTATGAACATAGTTGAGCTAATGCTTTTGGGGCGTGAATGTGCATCTTTAGGGTATATGTCCAATAGTGGTATTGCTGGATCCTTGGAGAGATTGATTCCCAGTTTTAAAAAAAGGAAGGTAAAAAATTTTGAGAAAAACACCGCACATGCAACAAAGCTATCTATGACTTGAAAATTCTAACTAACTAAGACAGTCGGGGAAGTTAACATTAAAAGGGTCTCTGGTGTAGTACCTCCCTCACAAAACACACAGTCATTTTGAAATATAAGTGTACTATCAGCTTTGGCTAACCTCAACTCACAGCACTCTTCCTACTTCAGCCTCTTAAATTACAGGCTAATGATGTGGGAGGGTATATCATCTTTTGTGTTTCCCTATAGCAGGAGAAAAAAAGCAACTCTTGGGAAGCTTATACCAATCTGATCTGTAGGAAATGACAAATTATGGCACCTAACAGTAGTGAAAATTTTCAGGTGTCACTACAGGATAGATAGAAAGACTCAAACTAGCAAGGTTGCTCGGTGAATAAAGGTGCTTGCTGCAAGACTCAAGACCTGAGCTTTATCCTCAGGACCTATATAGTGTAAAAGATAATCAACTCCATCAAGTTGTCCTCTGCTCTCCACACATGGACCATGGCATGTGTGCTCCACCAAAACAAGATAAATGAATGAAAAACAAAATTTGAAAAATATTAAAGCCTCAATCTGTACTTTAAAATTTTTTCTTTTACTGAAAATAGATTTTTTTATGTAATATAATCTGATTATGGTTTCCCCTCCCCCCGTCTCCCAGTTCCTCCACACTTTTACTTCCATCCAGATCCATACCCTTTTTGTCTCTCTTAGAGATGGGGAGAAGAGAGAATGACTAGGAGGGCTGGGAGGGGGAAGGGAGTTTGAACGAAGGAATTCATGGATAAAAAAATGATTCTTTATACATAATAAAAAAAGAAAAATAAAAAAACAAACAAAAAAATTCGATTCAGGAACACACCACAGTCACTTCTCACCTTGCCAACTCCTCAGCCAAAAGGGGAAGATCCTGTCTCCAGGAAAGCTTAGACTGAATGGGGAAGTGAAGGCAATCACAAGGTTGAAATGGAAGGGGCCAAACTCCTTCCCCTGCCTAGCCATATGACTTCATTTCTCAAGCTTCCTAATGCTGGGATTAAAGGCATGTATACTTCCCAAGTACTGAGAACAGAGGGCTGGGATCCCAAGGTGGGATTAAAGGTTGTGTCACCACTGCTTGGTTCTGTTTGTCTTTTGGACTAGATTAATCTCAAGTAGTCCAGGCTGGCCTTGAACTCACAGAGATGAACATGGATCACAGAGATCCTGAGTGCTAAAATTAAAATGTGTGTGTCACCACTGCTTGACCTCCACGGCTAACTCTGTGGCTGGCTCTGTCCTCTGATCTTCAGGCATTTTATCTGATACACAATATACTACCACAGCTAAGTGTATTGAGAAACTCTAGTCTCATGTACTTGTAGCTGGAAGACAGAGTTACATTTTAATATGAATTTTAGGTAACTGTGGATAAATATTTTGGATTTTCCATCAACACTTAACAACTCGTGGTTTATTACTTGATTGATCAAGTAAAATGTATAACTAAAATTAAAAAAGAAAACAAATAGGCATCTACAGAATTATAATAAAAATATAATACAATAAGATAAAATAAAATTGAATGAACTAATCTGTACTTTTTAATGAACTAAAAGGACCATGTATTTTCTTTAAGTTATTTATTGACACCATAATTTCTTCTCAATAACTTTCACAGAATATAATCAGATTTTATGGTTTATGATCCTACAATTTACCCACTATCCTGAATTCACTTCCTCAACTTAAAATAGGAGAACTAAATTACTTAATGATAGGTTAAACAAGAAAAATATCACCCCTGTTTTGTCCTTATTTCAGCAAATTTCTATTTTGATTATTAATTAAATTTATCCATTTATTTTACATCCTAACTGCAGTTTTCCTCCCAAATTTAGCCCATCCCCTCCTCCCACACAATCCCACTCTTCTGTTTCTGCTTAAAATGGGGTAGGCCTCCCATTCGTGTCAACAAAGTATGGCATGTGAAGATGAAGAACAGGTTCCCGGCAGCCAGGCAAAGCAATAGGGACAGGTCCTGCTTCTATTGCAAGTAGATCAAGCTACTTAACTATTACACATACACCAAATTTCTCTTATTTAAATGTACCAGTGCTTCAAAGCTATTATCTCTACATTGTTGTATGAGGTTTCTGACCCAGTCTGAGCCAGAAGTTCAGTCCTGTACATGGCTGCTTCCCCCCACCACAAATGACTCAGATGCTTACATTAATTTTATCTTGTTTGACCTATGTCTCAGGCACATTGCTAGCTAGCTATTTCATCTTAATTCAACCCATTTCCATTAATCTACCTAGCCACGTGGCCATGGCTCACCTGGGTCCCTTACATGTTTCTTCTTTGGCAGCTGGATGGAGTCTGCCTGACTCTGCTCTCCTCGTACCTGAACCTCAATTTCCCAGCCTACCTATGGTGCCCCACCATGGCCAAAACAGTTTCTTTATTTAAAAAATGATTTTCACAGCATATAAAAAGACATTCCCACATCACTACATGGTACATCTATTTTTTTAACATTGAAGGTAACATCTATTATTTCTATTTTGATGTAATTGTATTATTACATCTATTTCTAGCAACAAACACTAATAAAACTCTTACTAAAGAACTATTTATTGACAGTTGATTGTTGCTGGGGAGAAAGAATGGCTCTTTGCTGGAGGATATGACCACTGACAGGATTAAAAGCACTCCAGTGGACACCCCACACCCATGCACATATGGCAACACTAATTGAACTTAGTGGGTTATCAAAAAAATTACAAGAAGTTGGGGGATGTGTGTTGGAACAATAAGGAGTAGCTGAAGGAGAAGGTAGAAGTGGATATTCAACTGTATACAGGTATGAAATTCTCAAGAACAAAGACAGACAGGCAGATAGAAAGATAGGTAAGATAGAAAAACTATATCATTTTACCCAGGTATACTAGCACACACTTTTATCTTAGCACTAGGGAGGCTGAGGATACCTGTGAATTCAGGCTAGCCTGGGGTATGTAGATCAGAGTCTGTCTTAAAAAACAGAACAAAATAAAATAAATTTCATTTTGGTAAAACAAATCTCTTTCTCTCTCTCTCTCTCTCTCTCTCTCTCTCTCTGTGTGTGTGTGTGTGTGTGTGTGTGTGTGTGTGTGTGTGTCTTTCTATTTCATGATTGCTAAGGCCTTCTGTATATCTGTACATCAACATACCTAAATATTTTTGCAGCTAATTTGTAATATACACAGGTCAACATCCTTTAAATTTTTTTTTTGTTTTTTGGGGTTTTTTTACTTCTCACTTTTTAAATTTATTTTTGAATAAAGTCTCAATTTTTATGCATGTATCCCCTTGTTCAAACTCCCTTAAATTTAAACAGAAATAGTTGGTCTAAAAAGCCATGTATTCATATCAGTGAGGCTAAAAAACATGGGGGCCACTTCTGCAATAGATTTCTCTTTTAAATAAATTAAAAAGCAGTGTATTAAAAATGGCCCATTTTCCGAAACAATTGTCCCATATTTATACTACTTAAATTTCCGTGGTGACTAAATACATGTATTTATGTCATTCCACAGCTACCTACAAAGAAGCAAAATCAACAGGGGAAAAAAAAACATCCCACTGATGTCTAGCAATCTCAGAGTTCCTCTCCATCTGACTAGCTTTCAGCAAATAGCCATATTTTATGCTTGCACATAGAGTTTATAGACTATAGAATCCTCCAAGTTATTTAGTACACAAACCCAAGGAAATGAGTCATATCAAACACAGTGAGCCCTTCATTGACAATCTAGTCAGATTAAAACCATATCTTCCAGTTGACCTTTACATTTTCATTCTAGGTATCAAATCCCAAGTGTAGGCACTAGGAGGATGGCTCAGTAGGTAAAATGCATGTTACATGAGCATAATAGCTGTTTTGTGGGACTCTTTATAGTGGGAGCAGGTCTCTGACTCTTGCCTGCTCTTTTTCTTTTATTAGGTTTCCTTGTCCTACCCCAACGTGAGAACTTTTTTCTTGTCTTATTGTATCTTGTTTTGTAATGTTTAGATGTTGTCGCTTAAAGACTGCTCCTTTCTGAAGGGAAAGAGCAGGGGCTGGATCTGTAGGAGAAGACAGGTCAGAGGGAGCTGAGAGAAGAGGAGGGAGGGAAACCTGGTAGGAATGTATTATTGTATGAGAGAAGAATCCATTTTCAATAACAAATATAAATGAAGAAGCTGAGTGCAAATCCCCAGAACCCATGTAAAACTGGACAAAATGCCATACATTTGCACTCCTATGGCAAGATAAAAGGCAGAGACAAAATAATCCTGAAGTTCAATGCTCGGCTAGTCTGGCATATTCAGTGGTAAATAACAAGAGACTGTCTCAAACAAGGCAGAAGTGTGGAAAGTAGAACTGACACCTTAGGTTATCTTCTATCCCCTATATGCACACACATCAAGACACACCTGCTCTGTGTCCTCTAAACATTATTATTCACTCATACACATACATAAACATAATTTTTAAAATTCTAAGTGTAAAAGATTTTAAACTTTCTGATTTCACTTTTCTTTAAATCTATTTATTGACATTTAAAAATCATATGTTTGTGAGATGAAATGTGATGCTTCAATATCTGTATGCATTGTAGAACAATGAAATCACCCAAAATTGTATATTCAAAGCCTCACACACTTATCTTTTTTTATTTCTTTTGCTTTCACATTTTTATGCATGTGTCAAATCTCTTCATAGATTCACACCAAAGAGTAAAATGGCAGCAGGCCAGGAAAACGAGTTGGAATCTTTCATTTTCCTTCTTTCTGTATGTCCAGAAATTTAAATAGTCTTTGACAGAAATTAGTATGCATTTTTGCTGCTGTTTTATTTTGTGTTTTCCAGATGAGCCACCAAAATTGCATATGACTCAACATCCTACAGATTGCAGTTTAGGGGTTTTGTTTGCTTAACAGCCAATAACTTTTATAAAAATAAAACTCTCATATGGTGCCTTCTGTAACTTAGTGGTCACAATATTATACCTCTATCTCTATCTCTATAGAAAGAAAACTTCATTTCCTGACTTTATTTTAATGCACTATAACAAGTGGACCAATAAAATTAGAACAGCAAGCATACAAATTCACAGACCATTTATACAGTCAATAGAAGCCTAGAAAAAAGTTTACCTCTTTTTTCTGTAGAATTTTTCATTGTCATTTAGATGGATAGTAAATCCTGATTGTATTTATTTAGAGGTAAAAAGTATATATATTAAAAGTAGGGATAAAAATTCTGCAAAAATAATAACAAAGCAATATATGGGGTAAATGAAGCAATTGTGTTGGGTGAGTTTTTGTTTGAGTTCTTTTCACAAGGCTAACTGAATGGATGAGTGATTATCACTGTCACAAAGAAAGTTTGTATCCAAAATGATATGTTCCATGTACCAAATTATATATTGATCTCATAATAGAAAGATTGGGATGCTTTCATATTTTGTCTCAATAGTACTGTGTTAAAACTCAGCAGCTGGGAACTGCCATACTCCTGTCTGTTAAAGTCCTTATTTAGCCTATTTCCATGGAAACTGAAATCAGATTTCCCTCTCTCTCCCTTTTATATTCCTCCCTCTCCTTTTTCCCCTACCCCACAGGAGAAAAACTGTCTAAAGGTTGAGGTTGAACTTATATGTGTAAGCATCCACAAGATAATTTCTGTATGGACACACACTCGCCAGTGATAACTCTCCAGAAAATGGGAAAAGGTGCACCAGGCTGACTTCTTTTTAAAGAAGCTAAGCTTGTAATATGATTTTTAAAAATAAAAATTCAAGTTAGAAAGCTATTTCACAGTAGGCACCTACTACCAATTGCTAGGGGCATTTCACAGTTGTACACTCAATTAATTGAGCTAACTTGAAAGTATTTTATAATGGGAAGACATTTAAAAGAGCTAAATTTAACCTCTTGAATTTTTGCCTTTGTTTTATTCTGAAGACTTGACATTTCTCTAAATAGTCTGGAAAACAAGGGATAAGAGAAAAGAGAAATGAATGAATTCACTTTATACTTTCAACATATACTTAGTTGAATTTTCATCCTACATGGCAAAATAATACAGAACAATAATTAGGTTGCTACCTTAAAAGGGGACACATTAAAAACACAATAATATTGGAAGAAGAATGAATACCAACTTTAGGCATATATCTACAATAAGGTCATCAGGCAAACTGGATGCCTTTTGTACACAGACAGTTCGTGGAAATAGATAATATTGTTTTTCTCATTTCTGTCCCCCTTTATCCTTGAGTAAAGATAAAAAGCAAAATTTCTTTAAAAATAATCTTCTGCCTCAAAAATGGACTGTAGATGATTTGAGTATTGAATGAGGTTCTTTTTATTCATACTCCTTTATAAAATTGTGATTATTACAACCCAAGAAGTATTTATGTCTGGCTGGAACACAAATCAGAATGAAGGCTGCAAAGAATGGGCATTGCACAATAAGACAACAGGGCTTGATCTTAAGCAAAGAATATTTTTTCAGTCTCATTGTAGGATATTTACATTTGGCTTTGACATATAAATGGATGGTCTTATAAAGGGATAATTATGCTGATAGTATGTATTCAATCAGAAAATTGAGAAAGGATCCAATCTGTATTCAAAGCCATCAGAGATGAGAAGTCAGTGTTCTTATTTGGTATAAATTTTCAGTTCGTAGGATTAAAAATTAATAAATAGCAACGATTAAAGTGTGAGAAAACTAAAATTTCTCAAACTAATCTATGAGCCAAGATGCCAGCCCCATCCACTTGGCAGAAAGAGCTATCTCCCCTCAGGAGTTAGATTAAGATGGCATTCCACAGTCTACAGTAAAATTCACATTCTTGCAAGAAAATTCACAGAACTGCAAATTTAAAAAAAAAAAAAATCCCTTGAATCACAGCGTTCAGATAGATAACTGAGTTCAAAAGAATGGCAAAAAGTAGTTTTTTTCTCCAGCACAAGAAGGATTAAGTCATCATGTAAATGATACCAAATGGTTATATTTGTTCATATTCCTATGAATTAAGAAATATAAGACTCAGTAAAGAGGTTCACTTAATCTTTCACTTAATGTTATGTTATGAGCAAATTATAGGAATATGCAAAAACTCTTAAAATGTGGGGTAGTACTAAATTTGGTTAAAAATATTTACAAATAATATTTTATGATTTAAATAGTAAACCTTAGGAAGGTTTGACAGAACTAATTGATTCCTTTCCCTTTATGCCGAGAGCTCAATGATTGAAAAACTGAGTTGTGATACTCTGAGATTTGTAGTTCAGCACTCTTTTTATCAATACAATATGAAAATTTGGAAACCCAACATTGTAAAACACAAACTCATAATATATCTTTATATATCTTTATTTTCAATCATTTTAAGGCTAATATATTTTTCATTAACAAAAAGAATAGAAAAATTAATACAAGTGAAAATGTTTAGGTCATATTATATTGGTAGGTGTTTTTCTTTTTTTTCTCTCTCTATATATGCCTATACCAATTCCTTATTCTTTCACTTATATATACAGATGGCAGCAAATATGACTCATATGATCTTGATTTAAAATTTTTGCATTTGTAAACATTCCTGGGTCATAGTAAGAGGTAGTTGATGGATCTTCCAGATGAAATCTATTCCAACCATTACAAACTGTAAGTCACATAATCAAGTGTAATATCATTTTGTATTTATTGAGAGATTTAAATATATAACATTCAACTCAAATCAAGCCCATACGCATCACTTATACCTAACAGTGACAGGGCAAAGGAAAAACACAAGAGCCACTGCAGAATACTTGGCCACCATACAACATTAAAAATAAAGCAGACACTGAGTTGAACAGTTACAAATGTCTGATCTTCTAGCCAAGAATCTTCTTACCTGGGAATTAAAACTCAAGTACTTTTCAGAATTCAGTTTATAAATGCTGTACAATTTATTATTGACAAAATAATGAAAGAATAAGTGTCTCAAGTTGAATCTTTCCCAGAATCCAACTCAGAGGCATGGTTCATATGCCAGTGGTTTATTTATGAGGGTATTTACAGAAGTATCTGCAGACTAGACAAAAAAGTAATTTGGCAAAGGGGCTGAAAACAACCAAATGCTATGTCCATTGGTAAGTACTTTTATGAAGCAAAATCCCACTGGCAACTTTTTGTAAGTGGTTGTAGGACATCCTTCAGAGTTGTTACATTCAAGGACAAAAATAGATGTTAGTATATTTAACTTCAGCTGCTATCATATTTTGTATGAACACACTCCTTATTACCTCATCAGTATGCAACCATTAACTCGCCTCCTGCTTGCTCCAACCATGGCCTGGATAGAGTTGTCAGAAGAATGTGGGTGATGGCAGGAGAGGCATACTAAAATGACACATGATAAAAGGCACCAAAAGAACACCAATGGTATCTGCTAGAATTAGAAATATTCTTGGAGATCCATACAAACATTGAACCAACCCTTGATCATCTCCCTGAATCAGAAATATTTTTTGTTGATCTTATCAAAAGCATAGGTCAGTAATAAAAACAGACAAACCTAGTTAAGGTCTCCATCAGAATGAAACCACCAAAAGAAGAAACATCATCCAAGATACCAAATAATGAAGCCTACAGTTATGACCAGCACAAAGGAAGTTTTTGGTCCTTCTAGCACTCAGAAATGTAAGTAATTTTTAGTTAAGAACAAGATTTCTTGATAAGGAGACTCAAGAAAAATCAGAATCTTGTGTCACAATGAAAAACTATAATTTTACATTTATCTTCTCATGTACAAGAAACTTCATGCCAAGTGGTATGATGATAAATTTTATCAAGTAGCTCTCTGGGGGCAGGCACAGTCCATTCCAAGTTATTCACAGTTTAATGGCTTATTTTGAATTTCCTAAAAATTTAGCAACTAGTTTTCTCAAATATGAGATGGCTATGTCTAGCCAACAGTAGCTATGAATCTAGCCACTGATTGGTGCTTAAAGTGTTAATGACAAACCACTAAAGTATATCTAATCCCTGAATTTTTAGGTTATGCCTATAAGTGACTCAGATTATTAATGGATGGGAAATATGTTGATATGGATCTCAGGAACCAATTCAGTATAGGCTGGTCTGTTAATACCCTGTGGTTCCACCTCAAACCTCCACAGTCTTTTATGTGCCTTTAATATGGAATTATTATTCTGACAGAAGCTCCTCTAGGTCAGATTTTAGCAGGTATTTACCTCAGTTCTACACTGGCATCTATGATGTGTGTATTCCAGTGACTTATACACTAACATTTGCTCAAAGTGTTTATAAGGAAAAACAAGCTACATTCATATCCAAAGTCAAAAAGCCTATGGCTGTCATGAATGTAACAATTAATATATTCCTTATGAAACAACCCTATACTAAACTTTTTTTCCCAATATCATATTTAATTAAGATTATATCTATACTGAACCATGAATAAAAAACCACATGCAATTCAGCAGTTAAGTTCAGTTCACACATATGCATTCCTCCCCACTTCTTTTTTTTTTGGTATTAAGAACAGTAGACATTTAAAATCACATTCAGTCTATCAGGGATGGAGTTAAAAATTTAGGCCATTCATAAGCCAAGTTACAGTGTGCAGAAATTATGACTAAATACAACAATAAAAGATGGGTCCACATAAGAAGGGCATATATAACCAGAGGGAAAGGTGGTTCATAAGTATACACCCAGGCCAACTGTGAAGCACACCTGGAATCCCAGTCATTGACAGCAGAGACAGGAGAGCAAGAGTTTTGTTCCAGCATGGGCCACATAGCCAGGCTGTGTCCAAAAAGCAGGGCTTGGAGGCACATATCTTTAATCTAAGCACTCGGGGAGGCAGTGGAAGGTGGATCTCTGTGAGATCAAGGTCAGCCCTGACTACATAGCAGATCCCAAGGTAACTATGATGACACAAATTCCCAGAGTCAATTTTACCATGTTCTCTCCACTCCCAACATATTCCTTCTTGATACCTTCAAAGTCAAATGGTGGCAATTCCTCTACAGAATCCTGCCTTTCCCTTTCCCTTTCCTCACTGGACTGCAGCTTCCAGGAACTTTAATTTTAAGTAGAATGGATAGGCACCATTCATTCCTTCATTACGTCTTGTGTTTTTATTTGTCCCACTGGACACACGTCAGTTATCACTTCCTAATATTTCATTGCAACCCAATTTCCCAACTCCTTGGTAGCTACTAGGCTACAATATTCTGGATAATTTCTCTTCTGTTGTTCATGTCTGACTTAGCCACCAGAGTGTAAACATACGTGATCAGGGGTTCTCCTCCGTAATTGTTTTTTTTTTTTTTCAAAGAAAATAAGAGTTTATTCTGGAGACAATTTTGAGTGAATGTTGCCTGGGAAACACAGAGCTATGTTTTTCTACAATACATATTCCAACACAGAAGTGTTACCATTGAGTTCTTTTTTTTTTCTCTTGTTTGTTTGTTTATAGACCACTAGTGAGTGAGTACATCCCCTGCTTATCTCTCTGAGTTTGTGAGACTTCGCTCAGGAGGATATTCTCCAAATCCATCCATTTGCCTGTGAATTTTAGGATATCATTTTTCCTTGCTGCTGCATAGTATTCCATTGTGTAGATGTACCACAGTTTGTTAATCCATTCTTCAGT
>PVIH01023075.1:0-25629 GCA_004025045.1 Sigmodon hispidus
ATACAGGGATGGAAAAAAAAATTCAGAGGGAAAGCTGAACACAAAGAAAATATATGTGTAGTAATCTTATTTGAATTTCCACCCTTGATAAGCCATGCTTATGATTATTATCCTCTGTATAGTTATTGTTAACTCTTCAGCATTTTTTTTTAAATTCTTTTTACTGTTTCTTTGATAAATACAAAATAAAGAAAAAAAAAAAGAAATTAACAGAAAAAAAAAAAGATACACTTGTCATGCTCTGGTAAATTTTCTACTGACACCAACTCCCAGTGGGTGAACCAGAAGCAGGTGCCACTTTGAGCACCAGCACACAACTTTCTGGACTGATTTACATATCGAGTCATTTTACAACAGCCCAATCTTCTTTAAGGGCACCTGCCAGCGGCCTAAGAAGCATTCTGTTTTCCAGTTCTCAGATATGGAGTCAAACACACTCCTCCTATGGATGCTGCAGCTTGGAGTTCCAGGTGAGAGGGTGCAGAGAAGTGTTGAGAGCATTCTCTGTTCCCATCATTGTTGTCCATGCCTCTAGTATCTTGATTATTAGGATTAAGGCATTTGAAAGTGGTTTTAAGTTCCCCCATTCCTTTTGATTTTTCTGGTTTTTCAAAGTGATGTCCACAACTATTCTTAAATTTTTAAGTAAATATTTCTCTGCTGGTAAAGTTTCTAAACATGCATAACCATAGTCTGTGTGTTTATGATTCCAGGTTCCACTGGGGACATAGTGCTGACCCAGTCTGCAGCTTCATTGGCTGTGTCCCTGGGACAAAAGGCCACCATCTCTTGCAAGTCCAGTGAAAGTGTCAATATTTATGGCACAAATGCAATGAATTGGTACCAACAGAAACCAGGACAGCAACCCAAACTCTTGATATATGCAGCATCTAATCTAGAAACTGGGGTCCCTGCCAGGTTCAGTGGCAGTGGATCTGGGACAGACTTTACCCTCAACATCCATTCTGTGGAGGCTGATGATGCTGGAACCTATTACTGTCAGCAGAGTAAGGAGCTTCCACCCACAGTGCTCCAGGGTTAAACAAAAACTTCCTGGGGCTGCTGTTCTCTGGGGCTCAGTCTCTCAGCTCTCCTATTGTCTGGCATCTCTATACAAAGCTCTAAGCTTGTTGGAGAAAGATCTTTGAATAATAAAACAGCTTTTATAACCTGATTTGCATGTTTGTCTCATCCGATATAGTTTATAATTTAATGATTTCACAACAAAAATATACTTTTATAATTGTTTCTTAATTATTCTTTAGCTTTTTGTTAACACATATTTATCTGTGAGTGATTTTTCTATTTTTCCCTATCTTTCTGACCTCATCTCTGCCTGTCTCCTCACATTCTGAGTATGCCTCCTTTGACTTTCCTATCACGTAAGATACACTGTTCCTTTTCTCTGTGTTTTTAAGAGATAATAAATACACATTGGTTCACTTCACTGGGAAAAAAGTTAAGCAAAGACGGTGTGTGTGTGTGTGTGTGTGTGTGTGTGTGTCACAGAGAGAGGGAGAGAGAGAGGGAGGTAGGGAGGGAGGGACAGAGAGACAGAGACAGAGACAGAGAGAAAGTCAGAGAATAAGCTGCAGCAGCATAAGTTTCTTTCAATCCACCTTGTGGTCTGGGAATCAAACTCAGGTTCACTGGTCTTTTCTGTTAGCACCTTTGCTGTTATGACCTGGGCCATTTTGCCAGTCTGGCCTATTATTTTTTTTTAAAGTTCATTTTATTTTAAATTGAAGCGTCAGTTGTTGGTGTGTGTATGAGTGAGTGTCCTTATTAATCAGAAGAGGGAGGACATTAGATCCCAGAAGCCTGGAGTTTCAGGAGATTTTAAGCTAGTTGATGTGGGTGCTGGAAACCAAAGTGCTAGAGCAAATCATGGTTTTATCCGCTAAGCCTCCAATATTAATTCACCTCTACCATTTAATAAGGTACTTCCTTAACATAAGTAACTTTTTTGCCTTACAACAATTGTAAACTGAACAGAAACTTTGTTATTCATTCTTTAAACTAGAAAGAGCTTTGAGCAGCTAAGATTTTCAGTTAATCTTCCAGATGTAGGTTTATGACCTCACCTCAGTGCTTTTTATTCTTTAATTTATTATTTTTATTTATAAAAGTCTTTTTTATCCATGTATTCCCTTGCTCCCCCTCCCTTCCCTCCTCCCAACCCCTCCCAAGCATTCTTCAGAATCCCTTCTCCCCATCCCTCCCAGTCCCCTCCCCAAAAAGGCCAGGAAGTCCCAAAGTGGGTCAGCTCAGCATGGCACATCCACTCCAGGCAAGTCCAATTTCCTCATCCCAATATCAAGACTGGGTTAGGTGTTCCTCTGAAGGAAATTGGCTCCAAGGTGCCAGACCACGCACAGGAACACAATCAGATTCCACTCCTCAAGGCGCTACATACTACCCATGCCAATCAACAGTTGCCTATGCTTGGAAGGCTTAGCTCCTTTTCCTGAAGGTCCCCCATTGGCTGTTCTTGATTCAGTGAGCTCCCCAGAGCTCCAGACAGCCATCACTGTGGGAATTTTCCTCACAATCCCTATTCCCTTGCTCATACAGGCTCTCCTCCCCCACTCTCAGCTGGACCAGAAACTCAGCCCAGTGCTCACCCATGTATTTTTGCCTCTACCTCTATTCATTGTTGGTTGTACGTTCTGTGATGACATTTAGGGTGGTTATTCATTTGATTATAGGGAAAGTCCTGTCTAGGCAATACCTTCATTATTGGTTAAAGACCAGGGACATCCTGTGAATTCTTGATTCTTGAAGGTTTCCCTAGCACCCGGTCTCTTTCCAACCCCACATTGATTTCCTCTACTAAGATCTCCATCTCTTTTCTTTCTCCCTCTTTGTTGCTCCTCTCCCTCAGCCATCTTCTTCTCTCATGATTTGTTCCCACCTCTTCTTGGTTATCACCCCTTATACTCCCAATTTGCTAAAGAGATCTCTATTTTCCCTTCCTAGGAAAATCCCTGGATATCTCTCTTAAGTTCCTCTGGTACCAAGCTGTTCTGATCCCAAGCTGTTCAGGAGTTGTGGTTTGCAGCTTGGGTATTCTTTGCTTTTTTGTCTAAAATCCATTTATGAGTGAGTATATCCCATGCCTATCTTTCGGGGCTTGTGATACCTCACCCAGGAGGATAGTCTCCAGATTCATCCATTTGCCTGAAAATTTTAGGATGTCTTTTTTTTTTTTTTTTTTTTTTTTTTTTTTTTGCTGCTGAGTAGCACTTCATTGTATAGATGTACCACAGTTTGATAACCCATTCTTCAGTTGAAGGTCATCTATGTTGTTTCCTGATTCTTGCTATTATAAATAATGCTTTTATGAACATAGTTAAGTTAATATCTTTGGAGTACAAATTGTGTTCTTTAGGTATATGCACAATAGTGGTATTGTTGGATCATTAGGGATATTGATTTCCAGTTTTCTGAGAAACCGCCATACTGCATTCTAAAGTGGCTATACAAATTTGCACTCCCACCAATAATGAAGGAGTGTTCCCCTTGCTCTGCATCCTCTCCAGCATAGGCTGTCATCTGTGTCTTTTATCTTAGCCAATCTGACACGTGTAAGGTGGTATCTCAAAGTTGTTTTGATTTGCATTTCTCTGATGGCTAAAGATGATGAGCACTTTTTCAAATGCTTTTCAGCCATTTGTAATTCTTCTGCTGAGAATTCCATATTTAGTTCTGAATCCCATTTTTTATTGGTTATTCAGGGTTTGGGGGCTTTAGTTTCTTGAGTTCTCTATATTTTAGAGATTAATCCTCTCTCAGTTGTAGAGTTGGTGAAGATCTTTCTCATTCTCTAGGCTGTTGATTTGTGATATTGACTGTGTCCTTTGCCTTACAGAAGCTTCTCAGTTTCAGATGTTCTTAATGTCTGTGCTATTGGTGTTATGTTTAGGAAATGGTCACTTGTGCCACGGTATTGGAGGGTATTTCCCATTTTCTTTTTTATGAAGTTCAGTGTAGTTGTCTTTATGTTGAGGTCTTTGATACACTTGGGTTTGAGTTTTATTCAAGGTTATAGGTAAGGATTTTTTGCATTCTTCTACATACTACCATTCAGTTATGCCAATACCATTTGTTGAAGATACTATTTTTTTCCATTGTGTATTTTTGGCCTCTTTGTCAAAAATCAGGAAATCATAGGTGTGTGGATTAAGGTAGGGTTCTCTGATTCTATTCTATTGGGCCACGAATTTGAGGCAGTTGTCACCAAAGAAGTTTTAAGAAAGGAGTTTGGGAAAGGAGAAAACTTAATGAATAACTTCTTCTCTTTTCAGATGAACAATGAACTCTCATCAACTTGGACATCTCTATAGCACTGAGACACTAGAATTCCTTGGATCTTCACTCCCTAAGGGAGAATTACTTATTATTTTTCTTGTAGCTTACTGTATAATCTAGAAAACAGAGAAAATGGCCTCCTAAGAGAAATATTAACTATAATACTACATCCTCCTAGTCTCAGTAACCTAGGCCAAGGGACACAATCTATGGACACCCCCCCCATTCCTGTCCATTTCTGCCCCTGGGATCCAAGGCCAGCAGGTAATACATCTTCAGACAAGAATCTACCACTAGCAGCCCAGTTTGTCTGACTCTGCAATCTACAATACCCACCCTATCCCCCAAACTCATGCATTATCCAGCAACCTCAGCAGCTACCTGATATACAGATTTCAACAGCTATTATTAGATCAAGAGCAGCACTCTGAAAGAGAGATTGCACCACTCTAATTGGATTAAGAGGTGAGTGACTCTGCACCCAGCCCAGCCAGAGATCCCAGTCTCTGGGACCTAGGCCTTGGGGCACAATCTCTGGACCCCAATTCTAAGCCATTGCCACCCCAACCCCAGGCCAGCAAGGAAGCCTTCCTCTGGCTGGTATCCCCCATTAAAAACCCAGTTTCCCCAAATCTACAATCTATAATACCCTCTCCATCCCCCAACCTAACCTACAACCTCAGAAGCCCCCTGAGAAACAGATTTCTCCATCTATAATTGAATCAAGAGGTATGTGACACTTTACCCAGCTCAGCCTAAGAGCCCAGTCTCCCATACCTAGGCTTCTGGGCACAATCCTTGAACCCTTGACTCCCAACTACTGCTGCCCTTAGGATCCCAGGCTATGGAATCCCTTGGATTTAATAGATATATACAGAACATTTCACCCAAACACAAAAGAATATGCTTTCTTCTCAACACTCCATGGAACCTTTTCCAAAATTGACCACATACTCAGTCATAAAGCAATATCAATAGATACAAAAATGGGAATAACTTCTTGTATCATATCAGATCACCATGGTCTAAAGTTAGAGTTTAACAACAACAAAAACCACAGAAAGCCTACAAATTGATGGAAACTGAACATCTCTCAGTTGAACTACCTCTGGGTCAAGGAAGAAGTTAAGAAAGAAATCAAAGACTTCCTAGAATTTAATGAAGATAAATCCACAACATACCCAAACATATGGGACACAATGAAGCACTATTAAGAGGAAAGTTCATAACACCAAATGTCTACACAAAAAAAAATTAATCTCACACAAGAAACTTAACAGCAGAGCTAAAAGCTCTAAAACAAATAGAAGCAAACTCACCTAGAAATAGTAGATGGCAGGAAATAATCAAATTCAGGGCTCAAATCAAAAAAATTGAAATAAAGACTCAATGAAACAGAACTGATTCTTTGAGAAAGACCACAAAATAAACAAACTCTTATCCAAACTAACCAAAAGGTAGAGAAAGCATATCAAAATTAACAAAATAAGAAGTAGAAAGGCAGACATAACAACAGACACAGCAAAAATCTAGAGAATCATTTGGTCATACTTCAAAAACCTATACTCTGTAAAACTGGAAAACCTAAAAGAAATGGACAGCTTTCTGAATAGGTACCATTTATCAAAATTAAATCAAGAGCAGATAAACCACTTAAATAGATCTATAAAAACCTCTAAGGAAATTAAAGCAGTCATTAAAGTCTTCCAACAACAACAACAAAAAAAGCCCAGGGTCAGATAATTTTAGCTCAGGATTTTACCAGTAAATAAAAGCAAGTTGTTTCCAGGCTGCTGAGTCTCATACTGGTGACCTTCTTGTATCCTATGGTTCATCTCACCAGTTCTTTTGTGAAAGGGAAACGAACCATAAAGTCAAGGAGGCCCTTTTGCCAAGAAAAACATTGATGTGACCATGATAGTCCTTTCACAGAACAGTAAGATAAATGTTTTTATGCTTGTACAGTGGAGGAATTAAGAAAGGCCTGAATCAAATCTTAATCTACTCCAAATTGTCTATTATAGGATAAGATCTTGTAGAAAAGAACTGTGCCTTCCTTCAAAAGCACAGCTTAAGGGAAAGATGTCCTCTCCTCCTTGCCCCTGCCACCTAAGGTGACCCTCCCCCATACCAGCTGCAGCACTCAAGAAAATAGGCACTCCCTTACATCTCATCTGGGCAGCATAGTAGAGTTGACCATATTGGGTGAGGGTTGAGAGCTTGGGTATGGTAAACCACCCCAAGAACGTGTGCATAGATGATCTGCCCCTGCCCCTCATCTGCCATATGGTGGTGTAGGCTGGGAAGAGATGGCCCCACTCTTTGATACATGTGGCAGGTAAGAGAACTGGCCCTGAGATCGTAAGAGTAGGAGATCTGGTTCTGCCCTTCACTAGCTGTAGCACTCAAGAGAGTGGCCCATACACCTTGCCTGAGCAATGCAGCAGAGGTGACCCTGAAGGTGTAGAAGAGGGCTGACTCTGAGGGCATAAAAGCAGCCCCTCCACTTGTTCCTCACTGTAAGGGGTGAACTAGCCAGATCAATGCTGGTAAGCTTACCCTTGTGGTAAAGACGCAAGAGAACTGGAGGTTGTCCTTGCAAGTACCCATACCAAGAGCCAGGGTTATGGGTTGGCCCACTCCAACACCCACCTCATTTATTATCTGCTGGAGCATGTGAAGGGGCCAGTTCTGCAGACCCAAAGCTGCAGAACCTTTATGACACAGGGCAACAAAATATTCAAAGGGAGTTTCAGTGAGGACCCAGCATCAATAGTGTAGCAGAAACCAGAGACTCAAACCAGACCAATGACACTTTGCAATGAACACAAGTAAAGGTATATGGAAAAAAGTTTATCATGTGACTCACTATTGCATAACAGCTTCCATGATGAGCTTTTCCCCTTTTCTGTCTTTTTTCTCTTAAATTTTTTTTGTTTATTTTATTTAGAGGGGAAGATTGCAAGGGCAGAGGGAAGATACAATGGGATAGGAAATGAATGGGACTCAGATGCATGAAATGTAAAATGAGAGATGTGAAAAACAAAAATAATTTGTTTAAAATGTACAAAGATACATTAATACAGCACACCTCTGTTTCTGGACTCCATAAAAGGGCAACTGATTTAAAAGAATAAGCTTATAAGCAAGTCAGTCCCAGACACTGGAAGGAAAGTATAAAATGTTTGACCCTTTGACCAGTATGTACTTTAAATTATCTCTTGCTATTTTAGTGTTTTATAATTGATTTCTGGAGAAGGCTCAATGAGACAGGGGAAAAAATGAAGGTGAGAACCTGGAAGTGACTTCAGAATCATTCAGGCCTATGGATCTCCAAATGACCTTGCATATAATTGCTACATTTGAGGACAGCCAGGAAATTAGACGAAAAACTGCTTTTGCAAACAAAGAAAGCTACCATGACTCCATACAATTTGAAAGGAGGAACATGGAAGCTAGATTATCTTTGGAGGATTCTCTGCGTCCACAGCCCTCCTCACAAGTGGTCCGACAGGACAATTAAGTTGTTAGGCTGTCAGCTTCAGCTCTTGATACTCAAAAACCATGACCATCCAGGAACTGCACGTGATTCTGAGAATTGAGGGGAAGGAGATCAGCCTCTTTCTGGACTCTGAAACTAGATATTTAATTCTCCTCAATCTGGGTCGCACCTTCTCTCTTAATACATCGTAAGAGACATCACAGAAAATCCTTTAATTCCGTATATCTCTCAACTTCTGATCTGCATCTGGAAGCACTACTTTTCTTCTATGCCCTCTTAATGATACCAAATAGCTCAACTCCTCTGCTAAGAAGAGACATCCTGGCCAAAATACATACCACTATTCTTGCAGCTCCATAGCAAGCTATCTACATGTCTCACACAGAAACTAATGCATAAGTTTCAGTGACAGAGAGAAATTTTTCCAATGCCTCCAAACCATCCAACTTCATCTCAAGAGCCCCATTTCTTTCCCTCATCAAAGACAATATTCTCTGAAACTGTAATCGTTAAAGGAAATAAAAATCATAATAGATAACCTAAAGTTACAAGTTCTCAAAACCAAGCAACAGTCCTTGCAATACCCCAATGTTGGACGTTCAAAAGAATAATGAGTAATGGAGGTCATTACTACATTTGAGGACAGCCAGGAAATTAGACGAGGTCAGTAAAGGGTCTCTTTTTCTCATTAATCTAGGGCCTTTGAACCTCTGTTCTTTGTTAACACAAATCCCTAAAAGGACCAAATGCTTCAGTCTTAGGTTTAAGCGATGTATTTTTCTACTTACCTTTATACCCTGACTAACAATATCTTTTTGCCTTTGTGGAATCCTTCAAGCTAAATCACCCAACTCTTTTGAACTATATTGCCCCAAGAGTTCTATCACAGTACTCACTTATCTGAACATACACTGTCACAGGACCTATCTGAATTCATTTACTTAAAAGTTAATGTCCTCCAATATGCAGATAACATCTTCTTTTGTACCTCCATCTCTTAGGAAGTGTAGAAAAAGAGGGCTGTCCAAATCCACCCTGGACTTGAAACTAGAGCTAGTGAAAGAAACACAGCCTGGATCTGAGACCCAAGCCAGTGAAAGAAATGCTTTATCCCTTAACCTAGAACCAAAGAAACATGTCCTGACTCTGAAACTAGTACTGAAGAAACACACTTGGTTCCTAGAATCAGAGCCAATAAAAAAGCTCTAATTTGAGTCCAGATGGTTAAAAAGGTCAGTGAAAGAAACACAGGTTGGCCCTGAAATCAGCCATCTCTGCCCTGACCAACACACACACACACACACACACACACACACACACACACACACACACACACACACACAAGTCACTGAACAGGAAACCAATAAATCCCTGAGCAGAAATAACTAAGGAATCCTTGAGCATCCCTGGAGAAACTCTAAGAACCACTCTGCATGTTCAGTTATTAGCTGTACTTTTCCACCCTGGTAAAGGCAGCCACACTCCTGGACCCTCCTTCACAAAAAAATCCCTTTCTAAAAAGAGTATTGGATGAAGATCTTCATTTGCTATTGAAGAGAACTTATTTGCTAGGAGACTGAGCAGAAAAACCTTGCTGAGACATCTTCTTAGGGGGACTCAGAAAAGGTTAGCAGAACAGAACAGCAGAGCCTTGCTGAGAAGTTCCTTAGGGAACTGCTACATTTCTGCAGGGGTTTCCTTGGGTACTAGATTTATATTATTTAAGATAGTCAGCTTTGGAATCATAAGGCTTAGAGTTAGAGATGCACATCCATAGCTCTCTCTGCTTTCCCATAGCTTGAAAGAAAGACAAGTTCCCTTTGGTTGAGTAGATTGTTCCAACCTTCCTGCCTACTCTCCCCATACTATAAGTTGCTATTAACCTCCTTAATAAATATTAATCTATCAATCAATTGCCTGTGATTAATATCCGGCAACAGTTTTCCCTCTAGCAGAGTGAAGCAAAAGGGGTAACATCTTGGGCCAGAGAGAAAAAGCAGAGCTCTTCTGGGAAACCCCCCTTAAGAGGGGGGGAGCAAATCTCAGCTGTAGTGGATCTCTAGGAGAGAGCAGGACTGCTGTCTCCTGGAGGGAGACTATCCTCCACCACACCCCAGCTTCAGGTGTAGCCTAGTCAGTATGCCTTTCCCTCCAGAGCTGAGCTGTCCCATTGCAGCTCCAACCACGGAGCTGTTCTAACAGCTCCAGATATAGCCTTACTTCCCAAACAGTCAGAATACCTCTCACCTCCTCCCTAGAATTGTAACACTCACAGTTACAGAATCACATAAGTAACTGAAGACTGCACAGTATCCTTTTGAATTACTATTAATTTATTGAGGATATCAGTGACAAAACAATTCTAGAATCAAATGAAAATAACAGCCCCCCACCACAGCATCTTCAGGCTACAGTTAACAAGCTGAGAAGAGTTTATGGCTGTAATTACTTACTTAAAACACAAAGACCTCAAATAATGACCAAACTCAGAGAGATCTCATTAGAAGCCTCAAGGTCTAAGAGAAAATTCAAGCTAAACCCAAAGTCAGTCAATGGCAAGAGGTGATAAATATCAGGGCAGAAACTAATGAAGTGGATATTAAAATAACACTGCATAAAATTAAACACTTTGGTCTTTTTTTAAATAAGTATACAGTCAACAGCAAGAGAAGCAGACCACATTAATAAAATCGGAGATAAAATGGAGGGGCTTTGGCAAAGAGAAAGGAGGCATTGTTCACACTTATATGTTGCTGCAGGTAGGATATTTTTGCCATCTGTACCTAGATAAAAATCTAGAATCACCTGTACTCACTTTAAAATTTGCCTTTTCCAGATGATTCTGCAGCGAGATTTACATGTCTTCACACTTCCACTCTATCACACACTTACAAATAACTGGTCTTTGTGTGTTTATCAGGGGCAGTATTATTTTATTAATATTGCTTTGTAATAATCTTGTCTGAATCAGTTTAAGCAAGGAGGTTAAAAACCCCTACAATAAAATCATTGGGACACTGAAAAATGAAGATAATAGATAGTAAAAAGTAATGGGGGGGTTGTGGCACCAATGTGACACTAGAACACAACCCATATCAAAATCCCAGTGATATTCCCTGTAGAACTGGAAAAGCAATGCTGAAATTCATTACCTCACTTAGCATCAACTGAATGTGTCCTTTTCACATTCGGTCATGCAATCACTTCAGCATCTCTTGCCCCGAATTGCATTGAAAGGGTGAAGTCTTGTGTATGTGCATCATTTTTTCCATCACTGGAAGAAAAGAATATAATGAGCTGAACATAGGTTCTCCATGGTAGTAAGGCCTTGTATGAGACTGTGGTCTGTGCTGATGCTATCACTGAATGCAATGAGAATTGGGCTGTGTACAGTTAGCCCTGCCCCTCACCAGCTACACCAAACTAGAGAGCCAGCCCTGCACCTCCCCAACGCAGCACAGTACAGCTATTCCTGCTAGCAGGGGTGTGTGGGTGAGTTGCCCCTAAATATGCAAGAGTGGTAGAGCTAGCCCCACAGTCTGTCACACAGTGGTACGGGTAAGGAAGAGATATCCCTCACTCCTTGTCACCAACTGCAGGCCAAAAACCTGGTCCCGGGGTCACAAAAGTAAGAAAGCTGATCCTTCATCTCACCAGCTGCAGTACTTAGGGGACAAGACCTTGCACCTCGCCTGGGCAGCATAGGAGAGCTAACCCCAAATGCAAGTGGGAGATCTGGACACACCTTCATCTGCCATATGATGGAGAGGGTGAAGGAGAGATGACATTCCACGTCCTCTGCCCCTCGCTGCCTGTGGGAGGTGGGAAAGCTGGCCCTGGGGTCACAAGAGTGGGAGAATTACAGCAGCATTAGGAGATTGCCCTGCATCTCACTTGGGCAGCACATTAGAGCTGACCCTGTTAGCAAGAGCACTGGTGAGTTGGGCGTGGGGTGGCGTGAGAGCAGGGGACCCTGATCCTGCCTCCCTCATCTGTCATGGTGAGGAAAATAATGCTCTTCAGGGTCATGAAAGTGGGAAAACACCCTGCTCCCCATCAGCTGTAGCATATGGGAGGGTGGACACGGCATCTTGCCCCTACCTGCTCCCTGGTATGCCATGAATGGCAAGAGAAAGGGAACTATGTCTTCCCTCCACCATTTGACACCTGTGACCTGCAGCAGAGTCAACCTCTCCTGCATGAGAATGGAAGAGCTGGTCCCACTCTTCACAGAGTGTAGTAATTCAGACAGCATGTCCTGCACCTTACCTGGGCAAAACAGTAAAGCTGGCCCTGGTATTGTGGATGTGGGTGAGCTGGACCCATGGGTGTGAGAGCAGGAAAACTGGACCTGCTCCTTGCTGTCTGCTACACTGAGTCACCTAGATGAGGCAGTACTGGAGAGCTTGCCTGGGTGCTGATGATGAGAGAAAGCTGGCAGGTTGACCAACCCTGCTACTACCCAGGCCCAGAACCAGGGCTATGAGTTGGCCCACTCCATCTACCAACTGCTGGAGCATGTGAAGGGGCCAAATGTGCAGATCCAAAGCTTCGAGAACTCCAGAACACAAGACAACAATAGCATATCCAAGAAGAGTCTCAGTTGGGGGGCCAGTATAGAAGGTGTAGCAGAAGCCAGAGGTCTTGCAACAGATCAATATAATTCATTGCAATGAATACTTATGTGGACTAAAGGGTGCACTGTGTGATTACTGGGCCACACTACCGCTTCCATGCGGAGACTTTTTTTTTTCAGTTGTTTTTTGTTTGGTTGGTTTGGTTTGGTTTGGGGAGGGGGTGGTTGATGGAGTTATTTGTAAATTTTGTTTTGGAGGAGGTTGTAAGGGCAGAGGGAGAAAGTAAGGGAATGGGGAGATGAGTAGGATTGGGATACATGATGTAAAATCCACAAAAGGAATCAATAAATCGTTTTTTAAATTTAATTCTGACCGATGAAAATGCTCCTGCAACTCACACCCTTCAAAGCACAGCAGTGCCAGTGCACTCCCCACAAGGAACCTCAGAATAACAGAACATGATGATGCCACAGGGCCAGCCACAAAATCACCTGGGACACACTGAAGTACTCCAGGGAATTCTTTGCTAATCCTAACTGCCATAGGGTGACAAGAGCAGGTGTCCTTTGAGTACCAAGTCAAGCTTTTCTGAGCTGATTTGCATACTGAGACTTTAGCCACAGTGCAGATTGTTCAAGGCATCTTTAAAGGCAGTTTGAGAGGGCCCAAAAAGCAGCCTCTAGTCCAGCTCTCAGAGATGGGATCAGCTGCTCTCCTGCTGTGGGTACTGATGCTCTGGGTTCCAGGTGAGAGGATCCAGTGCTAGGAACAACCACTGTGGCCATCACAGTTTTCCATGCCTTGGTGTCCTGATCATTGAAATTATGACATTAAATTGGTTTAAATTTTCACTTTTATTTCATAGCTTCTCAGAGTATAGCTCAAGACTGATGTTTCAGATTCCACATACATGATAGTTTTACACTGAGATTCTTTTAGTACATCTGTTACAACAAGATGTGTTTTTCATTCCAGGTTCCACTGGGGACATTGTGCTGACCCAGTCTTCAACTTGGTTGCCTGTATCCCTAGGGCAGAGGGTCACCATGTCCTGCAGGACCAGCAAGAGTGTCACTTCCTTTGGTAATAGTTATATGCACTGGTACCAACAGAAACTAGGACAGCAACCCAAACTCCTCATCTCTTTTGCATCCAACTGAGCATCTGGGGTCCCTGCCAGGTTCAGTGGCAGTGGATCTGGAACAGACTTCACCTTCACCATCGATCTTGTGGAGGCTGATGATGCTGCAACCTATTACTGTCAGCAGAGTAAGGAGCTCCCTCCCACAGTGCTCCAGGGCTAAACAAAAACCTCCTAGAGTTGCTGCTCACTGAAGCTCAATCTCTCAACTGTCTTTTTCTGCAGTACACCTCAGCCATAGCACTCTAAAAGTTTTGTTTCAGGTGTGGGGGCTGGTAAATAGAAAATTTTTAAACTGTTTGTCCTACTCTGTACACTTTAT
Organism: Sigmodon hispidus; assembly: GCA_004025045.1. Classification (NCBI taxonomy): domain Eukaryota; kingdom Metazoa; phylum Chordata; class Mammalia; order Rodentia; family Cricetidae; genus Sigmodon; species Sigmodon hispidus. The sequence continues at coordinate 13,854 of PVIH01023075.1, forward strand.
ATATTTTAATAACTTGTTTGCTAAATAAAGCCCTCTCTGGTACTGTTTCAAAGCATTTCTATAGTCAAGAGGTTAACTAGACAGCAATGTAAACTCACACAAAAAAAAAAAGCTTTTCTGAATCATCTAAGAAAAGAGCTTTGAACACTGTAACCATCTTGCAGTCATAAGGGGACATACTCACCTAATGTGTTTTCACTTCTGTGTGCTTGAGATTACAAAAATTCCTTTCAGTAAATCACAGATGTAAGACTGATGTATCTGTTTTTACAGCTTTAATTCTGATCTCTGTGATATGTTGGGTTACAGTTCTGCCATTATACACTCTGGAGTAGTATAACTGAGTCAAATCTTTAAGTTTAGGTTTTGGAGGACTCTCTGTACTAACTTCCATGGAGGCTGGATTTATTTACATTTTCACCAGAGTGTGCCAGGACTCGCTTTCCCCATATCCTCTTGAGTATCCATTACTTTGTTTTCATTATGATAGCTATTCTGACTGTGGAGAGATGGAATCTCAATATATATAGTTTTAATTTGCATGTCCCTGATGGTTTTTATCATTGTTCATGTGTACTTCATCTTTTGAGAAATGTCCTTGATTTGTCCGTATATTGACTGGATTCTTTGGCCATTTCTTAAAAACCTGGAAACCAATCTGTGTCATGATCCAGCAATATCACTATTGGGTATATACCCAAAGTATGCACATTTATACCACACGGACATTTGCTCAACTATGTTCACAGCAGCATTATTTGTAATATTTAGAACCTAGAAACAATCTAGATGCCCTTCGACTGAAAATTGGATTAAAAAATGCAGTACATTTATACAATGAAATATTGCTCAGCAGTTAAAAATAATGACATCTTGAAATTTTCAGGCAGATGGACGGAACTAAAAAACATCATCTTGAGTAAAGTAACCCAGACCCAGAAAGACAAGCAGGGTATGTACTCACTCATAAGTGAATATTAGATATAAAGCAAAGGATAATCAGATCCACAACTCGAAAGAAGCTAGGTAACAAAGAGGACCCTAAGAGAGACATCCATGGATCCCCATGGGAAGAGAAAATAGATAAGATCATCTAGAAAATTGGGTGCATGAGGTGAGGGACAAGGGGAGATGGGAAGAGAACATGAGGGAACAGAATGGTAGAGTTGGGGAAGGGGCAGAGAGGGAGAACAATGAAATAAATATCTTGACAGAAAACATTTTGGGGCTAGGGAGAAACCTCATGCTAGGGAAACTCCAAGGAATCTACAAGGATGACACTAGCTAAGACTCCAAGCAAGAGTGGAGAGGGTGCCTAAACTGGCCTTCCCCTATTGTAATCAATTGATGGCTACACTATTGTTATCATAGAACCTTCATCCAGTAACTGATGGAGGCAGATGCAGAAATCCACAGCTAAGATCTGGGTGGAGGTCCTGGAGTCTAGTAGAAGAGAGGGAGAAGGGAGTATATGAGCAAAGAGGTCAAGGTCATGAAGGGAAAATTCATAGACACAGCTGACCTGAACTGCTTGGATTGGAGCTCATCAGCTCTGGACTGACTGCTTGGGAAGCTGCATGGCCCTCTGAATATAGATGACAATGTGCGGCTTGGGCAGTTGGTGGGGCCTCTGGCAGTGGGACCAGGATTTATCCATAGTACATGAACTGGCTTTTTAGAACCCATTCCCTATAGAGGATACCTTGTTCAGCATTGATGGGTAGGGGGAGTCCTTGGGCCTCAACCTGATATCCCAGACTTTTGTTGACTCCCCAGGGAAGGCCTTATCCTCTTTGAAGAATGGATGGTGGAGTGGGTGGGGGGAAGCCAGGAGTGAGTGGAAGGAGGGGAAGGAAGAGGAACTGTGATTGGTATGTTAAAAAAAAACTTTTAAATAAAAGAAAATATATGTCTCCCCGATGAGGACTCCTATCTGTTTGCAGTAGTGATGAAAAAATGGTCAAATAATCTTCATATTTTAAACTCTAGACTATCAAGTTTTACTCTTAAAGTGAATGTGAAGCAGGAGAGAAACAAAATCAAAGGTGACTGAGCAACCACAGAATTTAAAACAGTGCCTTCTGAGGTGGAGTAATACTGAAAAAAAAAAAGCATCTCTGGGAAGCAGGTGGGAACCAGAAACTTTGTACAGAACACATTAGAGTTTTGAAATGCTGACAGAATACCAGCTGGCAGTGTCACATCTTCTAGGAAAACAGATGGAGCCAGAGGTGCAATTTTAGGATACAGGGTGAGATCACTGGGTAAGGAATATAAATAAATGAAAACAGACTGAGTCCCACAAGAGATCACGGTGCAGAGAACTTAATACAAAAATAGGAGCTACATGGTGAAAGATACAGCTACCAAGAGAAGATTGTGTTTTTGATTTTAATGTAAAATTAAAATGTTAATGAAAAGAAAAATGTAAGACTTGTTACTACTAAATGTCTGAACATCTCCTGAAGATACTGCTTAAAGTTCTAGTACCTTCTCTCCCCTGTGTGTCAACATGGCCAGCATGGGTATTTATTTAAACAGCGCTCCAGGTAGTCCTGACCCGGACAACCATCAGATCTCATGGGAGATGATGGATGAAAGCAGGAAGCCCTGCTCAGCAGAGCCAGGAAACGAGCACCATTGTCAGTCCCTGAAAGCCAACCCATTACTCTCACCCCACCTAGGTGTGAAACAGACCCCCAGACCTTAACAAGTCCCCACATCTTAGCATAACTGACTCCATGATGAAAGTACTATTCAGACCATAAAATTCAGCACAGCACAACACCACCTGCTAAAACAAAAACAAAGATCTAATCCATCAAAGTCCATAGTTCTAGAAATTTCTCTGAATGTGCTAACCTTGCTTTTTGGCTCCTGTAGTCCTCCTGGGAGAATGCTGCTACCAAGCAGCCATCTTTGGCTCTGTCCCCTTTCTGTCTATATGAACAGAAACTTTAAATCTGTCATATGCAACTTGTACTTGTATCAAGGCTCTTGTGAGACTTCAGAAAGTGCCCTAGTTGCAGCTTAAGCTGCATGCTGAAAACTCACCATGTTTTAAGTCAAGCTTGAATGCCACTCCCACTCAGCCCTATCAGCAGCCCACAAGCTGACATACTACAGCATGCAATGGCCATGGATACTTTTCTTTATGAGCTGCTGATACTTCTCTCAGCTTATACACTGACAACACCTAGTGGCAGGAACAGGACTTGAGCATACACAGAATCAACTTAACGTTTCAAATACTATATTGTACAAACTAAGTCCTTATCAATATTTACCTATTTATAAAACACTGCTGTTTTGTATTGATCTTTTAATATTATATGAAATGTTATTCATCTGAATTACAAATTTGGAGATACCCCTTTATATTTTGCAACCAAAGCAAATTCCTTGTTAGGAAATCAAGGCTTGAGGAAATTAAGGAATTGACTTAATGTCACATATAATGTCACAAAAGACATATAATCAAGGTTCTAATCCAGTGCCTGAATTGTGGTTTCATTAATCACCCCATACTTTGTACATCTAGAAAGACATGCTGGCCAGAGAATGCTACTGTCAGCCTACTCATCACTAGGTTTCTGGGTGTGAATAAGGACATTAGCAATGATCCATTCAGCTCTAAAACAGTATCACAAGAACATAGAGACCTACAGTATGCCCTTGGCTGTGTGAATTTGCCAAGACTGGCTCCCAAGAGGTTATTGTTTGCTTAGTTGTCTGAACCACCTACTCTTCAAGCTACACATCAATCTAGATAACTAATTAGCTCTGCTCATGATCACTGTGTGTATGAGAAATGGTAGCATCAATAATGCTTATGTATTGTAATGAAACAGCTTACAGAAGAACACCTTTATCTGAGGGCTTGCTCACAGTTTCAGGGGGTGAATCCATGGCCACCACAGCTAGAGCATGGCAGCAGGCAGGCAGGAATGGTGCAAGAACAGTTGCTAAAGGCTTACTTATGTTCTAATCCACAGGTAGCAGGTCAAGAAAGAGAGGGACACTGCCCTGGCTTTTGAAGCTTCAAGGCCACCCGCAATGACATCTTTCCCAACAATACCACACTTCCTCCAACAAATCCATACCTCTTAAATAATTTACCAACTGCAGAACCAGACATTCAAATATATAAGCCTATGGGTGTGGGGGGGTCTCATTCAAACCACTCTAAATGTTTTTATATTTTCCATAAAATTATTGTGATGGTTAAAGATGCCCATTTTGTGCTGGGCATTCATCTTGGTCCTAATAGCTGTTGTTCTCTAGCGTTAGTCCCAGTAAGATAAGTTCTCTGTAACCCTGGCCCAGTGAGTCTTACACAGAAATGTACAGCCATGACCATTTACTTGTTACGATCTGACTAACAGCCTTTGGCTTCTGTGACCTGCTCATGTAGACATTCAAGAACTATTTTGAGGTTGCCTTGACTACCTCTGTCATCTTGGCAGAGCAGAACAACCTTGCCTTGCCGATATAGACACTACAGGTCTTCTTGTAGATTTCTCATTTAAAATCCTTTCCCTTCATACAGCAATCTCAAGTTTGGCTCAGAGACTGTTGTCCTGCTAACAGTAATCAATAATCTTTTAAATTATAATTGGATTGAGTCTATAGTCTTTTCCCAGGGTCAATAACTCCATAGCAATATTACTTAGAATATTGTCCAACAGCAGCCATGCAATGTCCCACGACAAAAATGACTTTCAGATTTTTTACTAAGAAAGCTTTTAATCAAAACTGAAAACAGGAAATCTCCCCATAAGAAATTTGTAACTTTGTTGTATGAGGTTTCTGGCCTGGACTTTCTAGTCTAGACCAGAGGTTTGGACCCACTCTCAGCCCCACTGCCACTTAGGCCCAAATAATCACACAGGCACTTGTATTATTTTTAAGCTTATTGACCTAGGGCTCAATTGTATAGATTGCTAACTCTTTACTCTTAAATTAACCCATTATTCTTATCCTGTTTGGCCAGCATTTTAGCTTCTTTCCTCTGTGTCTGCTGCCGTCTCCTCGTCATGTCTCCGTTGCATCCCTGTGGTGTCTGCATCTGTTCTGAGATGTTCTCAGAGTTTCCTTAATCTGGTAGCTCCACCCATACTTTCTGTCTGCCTTTGGCCAATCAGCATTTATATTAAACCAGTAGGTAGGACAATTATTTTCAATGGAACAGAATACAATCCCCCTGTATAACTTAGCATATTATCTTCTTTGAATTGGTTTTCAAGAATTCCAAAGCTCAGTTTCATTCTCAGTCATAATTCTTTTTATCTCTTCTTTTTTGAGGAGGTAAGGGAAATATCAGATAAGATACTAATTTGTCAACCAGTATGGCCTCAGATTTGCATTCTCCTGCCTCAGAATCCCAAGAGTTTGGATTACAGGTATGCTCTACCATGTCTGGCCTCAATTATTTTTCTTTGGGGGTAAGGTTTATTGGCATATAATTTACATACAAAAAGCCACATTTTAAAATATATATTTCTATACATTTGGGGAAATACACAGCTGTGCATAGGTATATTCAAGATATAAACCATAGCCACTCTCATGCTAGACCCAGGTGTTTCCTGATCCTGTAGTTTGCTTTTCCAGACAGTTTTATGCATAAAACCTACCTCGCATAGTCATATATTGGAGTTTTATTTTTGCTGATTAGTTGGTTGATTTTTGAGATAAGAGTTTCATCACTTGCCCAGACTGACCTCAAAATTAACAGTTTTCCTGTATCTGCCTCAAAGTCTTAGGTAGCTTAGATTCTAGTCACAAAATATGTCACACAGCTAGTGTGCAGCCTTTGAGGCCATCTTCAGTTACCCAGCACAATGACCTAGGAGAATCATTGTCATTTTAGATGTCAGTAGTATACTAATTGGTATTAGTGATATTCCATTGTTGGTTAGTCCCAAGTTTTCTTTTCTAATCACTAGTTCAATGACATGTGACCATTTTCACTTTAGATCCATTATAATAGCATTGTGCATTACAGTGGCACATGCCTGTAATCCCAGTGCTCAAAGTGACAGAGGTAGTCTACATAGTGAGACCTGAGTCAGGCACTGCTACACAGCAAACTCCTGTCTCAATGATAATGATGAAAGCATACACATTTAAGTGCAGATTTGTGTAAAAATAGGGTTTCGTTTTGCATGGGGAAAGGTTTCCGAATTCTAGTTGGGGAAAGGCTGAAATATTAAAGAGAGAAAACCATAGTCAAATCTCACCCAGCTATCTTCCAGCTTCTTCAACCTTATTTCTCATCACTTCTAATGCCTCAATCAGTCTTTCTACTCTACCTTAAATACCTTCTTGCCCAGTTGTTTCACATCCAGGTTAAGATTAAAGGCATGAACTACTACTATTTGGTAGTTAGCCTTGAACTCACAGAAACACAGAAAGATCTCTGTCTCTGGAGTTATGGGATTAAAGGCAAGCCACAACCACTGCCTGCCTGGAAGCCTGGAACTCCTTCTGTAAACCAAGCTGGACTCAAACTCAGATCTACTGGGATTAAAGGCATAGATCCGGGGGCATAGATCACCACTCCAGGGTCTTTCCCTGTGCTATGAATAAAGATGTGAGTTACCACTCTCTGACCATCCTGGATTGGCTGTAGATGGATCTGTTCTCTGATATTCCAGCCTGGTTTTATTAAATATTTAATATATCACCACAGTTAAACACCTAGCATAAGACTGCTGAGTTGTGCTTAGCTTTAAAAGAAACCGTCAAACTGTTTGGCCAAGACACTGTACCATTTCACACAGACACAAATCTGATCCTGATGCTTTCTTTAGTCTATATAGCTGCTATTGATATAAATATATGTTTAGATGAGCTTGAACAAGGGTATACACGGATAAAAATATGACTTTGTTCATAATAAAAAAATACATGTTTAGACGTAAATATCTTTTCAAGTTTTGGCATGTTTTTACAATAGCATTTCTTCTCTATTTACTGTGCAGATATTTGGTATATGTTGCATAGTTCCACTTTATCACTTGTCTTATGTTTTCTCACAATGTATGGTTTGTCTTTTTATTTTCTTAATTGTCATTTTGAAGAGTTTAGCTTTTTGGGAGTTCAAATTATCTTTCTTTCCATTTCTTTTTTAAAGGAGGCAGATTCTGGTTTGTTGATCTTAATGGTTATCATTATATTATATTTAGTTTCTGTTTTAGTTTTGATCTGTTGCAGAGATAAAATACTGATCAAAAGCAACTTGGCAGGAAATTCAAAGGGCTTATTTCATCTTACAGCTTACAATCCATCAGAGGCAAGCCAAGGTACAAATCTGACCAGAGACTAGAGTCAGTGAAGAAACACTGCCTAGTGCTTGATCTGGACACATATTCAGTTACCTTTCGTCTACACCCTAGGCTTGCCTGCTTAGGGATGACACCACCACAGTGAGCTGGGCACTCCTACATCAAGCAGAAATCAAGAAAATGCCTCACAAACAAGCCCACAGGTTAACCTCCTCAATAAAGGTTTCCTTTAAAATGGACACCTGAAGCTAACTATGGCACATTGTCATTTTTTAATACCAATTACTTTTATTTCGCAACCATAAAAAACTGTCAATTATTTGATATTGTGCTAACACATCATGCTAAGGATAGGTAAGGCAGATCGTAAGATAAACTTCCTTTAAAATGATGACATGAAATCCACAGACTTGCATTGACACACCAGGGAGTGCAAGAATATGCCCAAAGCACAATTCTTTGCTCCAAGTGTGGCTTTAGTCCCTAGGATAGTCTGCAGCTGCTGCTGGTGATGACAATGATGATGGTGGTGGTGATGATGATGATAATATGAATGCTGTTAGAAATGTTTGCTTCTCTCCCCTCTCCAATATGCTAGACTTTGACCACAACATCTCCTTCTGAAGTATAATTTGCATAACTCTTTAGCCATTGCTATCCTGTTTATTACACTAACCAATGACAAGGATGAAGACCACAAAGTGCCAATGAGAAGAAGGTCTCATCAGATACACATATGCCAACTGTGAAGAGTTGGCCATAAATCTCAGAGCTTACCTCTAGAAAAAAGCATACTCAGTGTTACCTGTGGGGATCCAAAATGACTCAAGACTTTTTCAGAGGCCCCAATTAAAGGAAAAGAAAACTTTGATTCTGTATTTTTGTTCAGTAATGAACTTGGGAAGGTCCATCTAAGGATGGAGCCTATGCTCCCTCAGAGGCTGCTGCTTCTAAGGATCCAACTCTTCCCTGTAAGTAGCAGCTCATGCAAGACCTTTCTTTTTTAGATATTGCTTTCATCTTTTTTATTCTTTATATATTCAATTCTCCCATTTGACATCTTACTATTTGGGACACTTATTCCTGCCAGGCATGGACAGTTACCAATGTGTCTGAGTAATGAGATTATAATAGAACTTTAACATTTCTTTTTCTTTACAACTTTTTATAATTCAAAAATTATCTGTAAGTTTCCTGTGTTATGTCACATTTGCTCCATTTTAAATGAAAGACACTACTTGGTAAAAACCTACCACATGTCATCCTGTTCCATGATCTGCATGTGTCACCCCCATAGCACTAGACAGGGAATTCAAAAGGAGATTATAGCTTTGTGTTAATAGTCACCTTAGTCTTTCTGATCCAAGTTAGGGTTTCAGCTACAATTAAAATATAGAAGAAAGGCTTTCCAACCATGGGGATTGGAGGTATTTAGCAATGATCAAATATAATAAAAAAGAATTCTTTATTATTATTTCTTCTTCTTCTTATCCTCCTCTTCCTCTTCTTCATCTCCTTTAATTTTATTACAAATTTCTTCTGTAATCTTTATGATTTGTTCAATTTGATGACTTTATTTTTAATAGAATAAAATAAAACAAAAACTATCACATCAAAGTTGGGCAAGTCAAACTAACAGAGGGAAACAAAGCCCAAAAAAGGCACAAGCATCAAAGATCCACTCATTCACACATTCAGGAAACTCATAAAAGTGCAGGACTGAAAGCTATAATATGTAGTTGAAAATTTCTGGCCCAGAGTAGACCCAAGATCCAGACCTGCAGCTCCAAATAATCACACAAAATCTTATATTGATTACATGCTGCTTGGCCTATGGCTCAGGCATATTATTTGCTGACTCTTAAATTAACCCATGATTAGCCAAGTGGCTTAGTACCCTTTCTTAGAGCAACATTTTTGTGGGTTTTTTTTTCCTCTGCATCTGCCTGGCATCTCTGCTCTATTCTTTCTGTCCCCAGAGTTTTCTTAGTCTGGTAGCCCCACCCACACTTCCTGTCTGCCTTCTTGTCAATAAGCATTTTATTAAACCAATAGGAGAGACAAATATTTACGATGATGCAATACTGACAATCCAGATTTTACTCCAGTTTGGGTCATGTAATCAAGCTGCTCCAAGTTCATAAGCATATATATTATTGCTGTATAATCCCACAGCAATAATACATATGCAGAGGGCCTGGTACAGATCCATGGAGGTCCTCTACCTGCTACTTCAGTCTCTGTGAATTTATATGAGCTTTGCCTAGTTGATTTTGAGGACCTTATTCTCCTGGTGTCTTCCATCCCCTCTTGCTACAGAATTCTTTCTGTCTTCTCCTCCTCAGGGTTCCTTGAGCTCTGAAGGGAGAAATTTTATGGAGACAAAGAAAATGTGTATTCCAAGTTCCTCTCTCTCTCTCTCTCTTTCTCTCTCTCTCTCTCTCTCTCTCTCTCTCACACACACACACACACACACACACACACACACACACATCTCGCTATGGGTCTCTATATTTGCTGTCATCTTCTGCAGGAAGAAATCTCCTGGATAATGGCTGAATAAGACACTGGCCTATGAGTATTATGGAATATCATTAGTGGTGATTTCATTGTTACTGATTTTACATTGGTAGTATTTTGTTTGTTTTATGTGTGCATAAGGTTGAGTAACACATCCCATAACACATTTATGGAAGTCAATGGACAGCTTTATGAGTTGATTCTCTCCTTTTATTATGTGGGTCCTGGGGATTGAACTCAGGCCATTAGGCTTAGCAGCAGGTGCTTTATCAGCTGAGTATCTCACTAGGTTTATATTACAGTCTTTCTATATCTGTATCCAAACAGGGACTCAGGAAGCATAAGTAATTGATTTGAAACCACATAAGAAAGGCCTCTATCCTACACTGGCCAAATTACAAGGTTTGTCTCTTTATCATTTTCATGCACCTAATTTCATAGCTATTTAAACTCCGCAGAGATATTTCAGATAACCTATGTTTGAAGCAGCAGTATTGATGATATAATTTATCATCTATATGAAACATTGCCTACTGTGGATTTGTTAAAGGAGGATTATTTATTTTCAAGTCTGGTGCTATAATTAAAAGTCTGAAAACTGGCCATGTTGACTGTGGGTTTTATCACTGCTCTTTGTGTCAAAACTATTCATATATAGAGGTGAGGAGGGGGCAAGAGGCCTCAGCGCCTATATCCCAGCCTGGGAGGGAGAGTTGAGCTCCCATTGCTTCCGATTCTGCTCCCGGGACCGAGTGCTGTCTGAAGAATCCCAGCGCACTCTGGAGCAGGGGCAGGTAAAATCTGCCCCTGACCACATCCACAGCTCCTGCTGAGGGAAACCCCACCACGACCTCGAACTGAGCTAACCAACTACAGGGGTCTCTGAAGGGCAGATTCAGACCCCGCCCAGAGGTGAGGAGGGGGCAAGAGGCCTCAGCGCCTATATCCCAGCATGGCAGGGAGAGTTGAGCTCCCATTGCTTTCGGTTCCGCTCCCGGAACCGAGTGCTGTCTGCAGAATCCCAGCGCACTCTGGAGCAGGGGCAGGTAAACTCTGCCCCTGACCACATCCACAGCTCCTGCTGAGGGAATTTGCACGGCTCCCCACCACGACCTCGAACTGAGTGAACCAACAACTGCAGGGGTCTCTGAAAGACAGAATCAGACCCTGACCAGAAAGGTGACAGGAGGCACACAAACCCGAGTGCCACAATTGACCAGGACCCATCTAATCATGAACCACTGAAGCCATGGGCAAATGTCAGTGCAAAAAATTACATAATACTACAAAGGACAACATGGTAACTCCAGAAGAGAGTGGCAATTTTTCAAATACAAGACCTGAACTGAGCAATGAAGGGGAAACAGAAGAAAGCAACACCAAAAATACCTTTTTGATGATCATCGAAGCTCTCAAAGAAGATATGAAAAAAAGCCTTAAAGAAATAGAAGAGAATACAAACAAAAAATTGGAAGAGATGAACAAATCTATGAAAGAAACATGCCAGGAACTAAAAGCTGAAATAAACCTGAAATAGAAGCAATAAAAAAGGCACAAAATGAGGCAAAAATGCAAATAGAAAACATGAAGAAAAAAGCTGGAACTACAGATACAAGCATAACAAACAGAATTCAAGAGATGGAAGATAGAATCTCTGAAGTGGAAGACTCAGTAGTTCAAATAGATATATCAGTCAAACAAAATAGTAAAACTAAAAAAGCCATAACTCAAAATGTTCAGGAAATCTGGGACACCATGAAAAGACCTGATTTGAGAATAATAGGAATAGAAGAAGGAGAAGAATACCAGCTCAAAGGCACAGATAATGTTTTCAATAAAATCATAGAAGAAAACTTTCCTAACCTGAAGAAGGAAATGCCTATAAAGATACAAGAAGCTTACAGAACACCAAATAGATATGATCCCAAAAAAAAGTCAGCGCACCACATTATAATCAAGACACAAAA
>PVIH01023076.1:0-25661 GCA_004025045.1 Sigmodon hispidus
TCCTCTATCACTTGTAGGGTTGGTGAAAATCTTTTCCCATTCTGTAGGCTGGCGTTTTGTCCTATTGACAGTGTCCTTGGCTTTGCAGAAGCTTCCCAGCTTCAGGAGATCCCACTTATTGATTGTTGGTCTTAGTGCCTGTGCCACTGGTGTTATATTTAGGAAATGGTGGCCTGTGCCAATTTTTAGAAGTGTGTTTCCCACTTTCTCTTCTGTTAAGTTCAAAGTGGTTGGGGTTAAGTTGAGGTCTTTGATCCACTTGGATTTGAGGAGAAGAGAATTTAACAAAAGGATGTATTATAACGAACGGCTTGTTGCCAGTGCAATTAATAAATTTCTATTAGGAAATCCTGCACTTATGAGTCATGGTTATTAATATATGAAAAGTTCTATTAATCCATTTGCCTTTACTCTCACATCAATGCGATAGATCAGCTAGAACACAGGAAATCTTACAAACTACTACTCCCCACATGTCTCGATACATATCAGACATATATATATATATATATATATATATATATATATATATATATACTCAAATTTGTCTGAAAAGTGAAATAAAAATCTCTTATGTCATAGTTCATATGTCTTTTCCATTTATAGTAAAGGAAACATTGAAAACATTCAGTTAGATCATATATCATTCTCTCTCTCATCCCAGTCCATTCAGAATGTTTGCTCTCTTAAAGTTCCACTGTCTGTTCTTGAGGGCTCTTATTTTATTAGCTGTCATGTCCAGAAAATAATCAAGGTATAATTTTCATTGTGGGAAAGAACTGTTACAAAAACATATACTTTACTTGAAATTCCAACATGTATGTATCACCAGAGAAATAGACAGGTGCATAAAAATTTAGGGATTTTTCTATTTCTAACTCACTCTATTGTTAGTTTGTTCTGTTGGTTCACAAACTATGCCTCTCTTTTATAGTATATTGACATATTGAAAATACATACCACTTTAGAAAAGTACCTTTGAGAACTTCAATTCTTAAAATTTATTTTTATTATTTGTATGTGTGTGCTTGCATGCATGCGAGTATAGTGTGTATGTTTGTGATTGTCTAATATGACATAATTTTTGATTGTCAGAGGATGCTTCCATGGGTTGGTTCTTTCCTCTTACAGTGAGCTTCAGGATTAAAGTTAGGACATCAAATTGAATAGCAAGTACTTTACCCAATAAGCCACCTTCCTGACCCCCCCCCACCAAAATAAAATAGAAGATTTCAAGGTCTTTATTTCCTGGGAATGGCAAATCTCCTTAAGTAATTCTTTATTCATTTTGTAAAACATAATATTTCCTATTGCTTATGAAAGTCATTGTTTTTCCAGCATGCCTCTCTCCTCTTCTCTTGCCATTGAAAAATTAGGACGGTTGTTAACTGATACACAAGGTCAAAGAATTCATCTGTCAGCCTGGCACTCAAGATAGATGACTTTAGAAGTTTCAGGTTTGCATCTTTATACAGTATATTTTGTTCCAAGAATCAGTTCAAAATTATATGGAGGCTCATAGCCTTGAAGATCTTGAAGAACTCAGTTCAAGTTCCTTCACTCAGCACTCCAGAATTCTAGTGCTTTGTCTGGTTCTGGAGCCATAAGTCAGCTCTCATAATGACAGATCTAATCTTTGTATCCCCTCATAGGCTGTAGATTTTTACAATTTCTAACATGTGCCATTTTCTCTATGAATCATACATTTACCTAATGCTATTTGGATGTAAGATAGCTATGTTGGAAAAATTTTTAAATAAATAACAATATTTGGAACAAAAGAATAAAATGTAAAATTAAAAAAAAAATGAGTCAAAAATCTGACTTCTTAAAAGACAGGTAATTTGGGAGGCCAGTGAGATGACAAAGCACTGACACCCTCAGGATGCTCTCTGATACATGTGTGGCATGTCTTGCTCTGCAATTTCATGCACATACCTAATTAAAAAAAAGTAATAGATGTTAAGTTTAAGAACTCATTCTCTTTGACTCAGTCTCTCTTTTGGATAATTGATAAATAGTAGGATTTTATTATTGTGTGCCATTTACCTGCCTAAATTACCATCTCTGCAAATTTTGATTTTTGTCTGCCTGAATTAGTGTAAGTTTTCTTTACATAGGGATCTTTCCTTGAGAAATGAGATAATTTTTTTTTCAGAGTTGCAATTTTGATTAAACATACAATAAAAAACTTGAGCTTGAATAATGACTTCTACTCCAGACACCAGATAAATACAAAAATTAAATAAAGTTTTAGATTTTAATTTCATAATCTATTAAATGGTTTAAGAATATAGAACTTTATAAACGTATCTGTCCTTTTGTGTCCCAAGAAAAATATTGAGGCTTATTCAAAGGATACATTAACTGTAACACATGGACTATTTTCTTTGTAATACTGATAAAGTTAATTATACTATAAAATGTAAAATTTAAGTATTCTATCTATTTAGATGAGCATACATGCCCTGGTATGCTAGGGTCTACGCTTATAAAAATGTATTAATGCATGTATAGATTGTATTAGAGTACAATAACAGAGTACTAGTATGACTGACTTAAGGAATAATTTATTTTCTTATGCAGATGTAGGATGGATGGTCCAAGATGAAGTTTCCAGCAGTTTTGATCAGAAAGACAATGTACTGAGAATAAGACTATGGGTGCTTAGCCTTATACTAAACCCTCTTACCTCATATAGCAAGCTTCAGGAAGTATCACGGAAGAAGAGGTGGAAAGAACTTAAGAGTCAAAAATGGAAAGTAATGTTATGAAAGCTGTCTTGTGAATATAACATAGCTAATGAAATCACAAACTCATAGCAGCTGTAGTTACCTATACAAGCCCTGAACAAAATCAAGCCAGTCAAAATTCTGTCATAAATGGAGTAGCTGAACTCCTATCACTGAGGAGATACTGGCACTTTGTAGGTTCTGGAGATCATCATTCCTTTTTGAGGATGTAGGCACTGGGTAATAAGATTCCTATACTCCAATGTTTGACCCTACACCACATATATATGAAGAGGGCAAACAAGACTTACTGAGTTATAATGGACAAACAAAAATGCCTGGCATTGGAAGAAGGTGAGCTTGAAGGTACATACAGAAAGTTTGAGAGGGGAAATAAGGATAAATTTATCATATTTTATAGTATGCATGTATGAAATTCTCATAACTTAACAAATGATATAGGGATATTAAGATATTGGGAGACATGGATAGATGGTAGAATGAGTATAATCAAAAGTTATTTGTTAATTTTCTTATAAGAAATTCATTGTAATAATGTCACCTGAATTTAACCATATCATTAGGGGTCTAGTTCCAAGAACCTTAACATTAAGAAATACTTGGTTTCTTATGAAGTCAAAAGTGACGCAATACAATTTAGTTCATGGTAGTCAACAAGACATTTTAGAGGAAATATAAAGAATGGAAAAGGGAAGCTCAAGGCATGTTTATGGTACCAGTATTTTGAGTAATGTTTATGTCATAGCCTTCCCCATCATGCACCAAGAGAAAAAGTATAACCATAGTTACTTTCTTAGTTCATGTCTAAGCAAATAAGATACTAGGTTTTAATGAGTGAATATAAGTTTGTAAAATTTGGAATATACTAATACTAATATACATACATATTCTGTATAATTTCATATGAATGTATTCAAATAAATTAAATTTCATTTTTTCATATAATTATCAAATTATTATTTGACAAGTAAAATAAATTTAATATAGCACTGATATTACATTATTATGTAACTATTCTTTAATATATCAGTGCATCTTACAAAAATCCTTAAACATTTAAAAATTTTATAGATATTGTTTTTAACTATGTATATTTTAAAGCTATATTCTATTACACTTTCTTACAATTAGGTACTAATAAAATTCTTACTGATTTTCCTATTTAGCAAACTTATGACTTCAATCCTAAATTTAAAAATTAAAAAACAATAATTTTAAGTATATATAGGTTTCTCAGTGGTTAAGATCAATTGAAGCTTTTACAGAAAACCTGAGTTTGGTTCCCAATGCCCACACAGCTGCTCACAATCACTCTTGTTCTAGGTATCTGATGCCTTCTTCTGTCCTCTGTGGGCAATACATGCATGCAGTTTATGTCTATATATTTTAAGGAAAAATACCTTAAAAATAGGCTTATGAAGATGAAAGAAGCCTTTAAAGAGGAAATTAAAAATAAAATAAAAAACTCCCTTAAATAAATGAAGGAAAAGAAAAATGAAAAGTTGGAAAAAATCAATTAATCTTTTAAAGAATACCAAGAAATAGTAATCAAAGAGATAAAGGAAATAGTACAAGACATAAAAATTGAACTAGAAGCCATAAAGAAGACACAAACAGAAGTAAAGTTTGAAATAAAAAAAAAACAGGATAAACAAACAAGAGCTACAGATACAAGCATAACCAACAGAATTTAAGAGATAGAAGAGTAAATTTCTAACATTAAAAATATAATGGCAGAAATAAATTCATCAGTCAGAGAAAACACTAAAGACAAAAAAGTCATAACACAAAACTTCAGGAAGTTTGGGATACTGGAAACCATGAAAGTAACAAACCTAAGAATAACTGTAATAGAAGAAGGATAAGAATACAAGCTCAAAAGCACAGAAAATATATTCAACACAATCATAGAAGAAAACTTTCCCAACCTAAAGAAGAAAATGGCTATGAAGACACAAAGAGCTTAAGGAACACCAAATAGACTAAATCCCTGACAAAGTCTGCTTGCCATATAATAATCAAATAAAAATTATGCAGAATAAAGAAAGAATTTTAAGAGTAGCATAGGAAAAGTCCAAGTAACTCATAAAGGCAGGCCCTACAGAATAACACCTCAATGGAATAATCACAATGGAGACTCTAAAGGCTGGAAGGTCCAGGAAAGTAGTTGTACAGACACTGAGAGACCAGAGATACCAGCCAAGACTATTAAAAAAATTGATCACCATAAACAGAGTAAACAAGATATTTTATGACAAAACCAGATATAAGCATATCTATTGACAAATATAGCCCAACAGAAAGCACTAGAAAAAAAGCCTAATCTAAGGAAGTTAGAGGAATTCACAAAAATACAAGAAATAGATAAAGCAACATAAGGAAACCCCAAAGAATAGAAACACACACTAACACCAAAAGTAACAGGAATTAGCAACTACTGGTCATTAATATCCCTTAAAATCAATGGGCTCAATTCCCCTATAAAAAGGCTAACAGAATGGTTATGAAAACAGGATCCATCCTTCTCCTCATACAAGAAATACACCTCAACTACAAATACAGACATTACCTCAGAGTCAAAGGGTGAAAATAAAACTTTCCAATCAAGTGGACTTACAAAAGCAAGCTGATGTAGCTGTCCTAATATCTAACAAAATAGATTTCAAACTAGAGATCTAGAAGGTCATTAAATATTCACCTCAGGAAAAATCCATCAAGATGAAATCTCATAAATACCCCAATATAAGGGCACCCACATATGTAAAAGAAGCATTACTAAAGCTTAAATTGCACATTGACCCTCACTCATTAATGGTAGGAGACAAAACACCTTGCTCTCACTAATGGATTGGTCTTTCAAAAGGAAAACTAACAGAGAATTAAGGAATCTATTAGATGTTATGACTCAAATTTACTTAACATATATACAGAACTTTCCACCCATACAGAAAGGAATATACCTTCTTCTCAGCACCCCATGTAACCTTCTCTAAAATTGACCACACATTCAATCATAAATTAAATATGAATAGATGCAAAAATAGAATAATCCCTTGTATCCTATCATATATCATGTCCTAAAGTTAGATTTCAAAAACAAAAACTACAGAGAGACTACAAACTCATGAAAACTGAATAACTCTCAACTGAACCAACTCTGGGTCAAGAAAGATATAAAAAGAGAACTTCCTATAATTCAATGAAAATGAATTCACAATATATGGGAAACAATGAAAGCAATATTAAAAGAAAAGTTCATAGCATTATCTGCATAAGAAATTAGAGAATTCTCACACAAGAGACTAAGCAGTACAGCTGAAAACTCTCAACCAAAAAGAGAAGTAGAAGAAGGCAGGAAATAATCAAACATGGTACTGAAATCAATAAAATTGAAAGAAATAGAACAATACTAAGAAACAATGAAACAAAGACTTTTTTTTTGAAAAAATCAAGATAGGCAAACCTTTATTCAAACTAACCAAAAGGCAGATATAGAATATCAAAATTAATAAAATCAGAAATGAAAAAGGGGCATAACAACAGTCAGAGAATCATTAGGACATACTTCAAAAACCTGGTCTCAACAAAATTGGAAAACCTAAAAGAAATGGACAAATTTCTGGATGGATACCACTTACCAAAATTAATTGAAGACCAGATCTTGCAACTCACAGAGAGAGCTGAATCTAGCTAACAAAAGCTCACTGACTCTGAACTGACAGCTGGGTAACCTACATGAGATTTTTGAAGGCATTCTAAATGTGGCTGAAAATTGAATTGTGTGGGCAGGTTGTGGGGCCTCTGGCAGTAAGACCAAAATTTATTCCTAGTGAATAAACTGGCTTCATTGAGACCATTCCCTACAATGTTGATACTGGGGGAATGGGGCTTTCTCCTTACCTCAACTGGATATGCCAGACTGCATTGACTTTCCCTGGGAGTCCTTACCCTCTTTGAGGAATGGATTGGGAGATGGGGTGGACAGAAGCTGGAGGATGACGGAGAAAGGGGGAAGGAGGAGAAACCGTGGTGGGCATGTTAAAAAAGACATATATATAAAAAAGTCTATAACATAGATATGATAATCTAACACTGGCCAATCAGAACAGAGCAGAGTTAAGTTTGTGCTTTTTATGAATGGCATGACTTTAAATGTTCTTTATTCTTGTATAACCCTTACTACCAGCAATTAGGTGGATCTTTATCAATTCAATGCTACTTTTACAAAGATGATAAATTGTCTTTGATTGCTACAATACCAATTAGCACAAAATAATCAGAACTGTTCAATTTATTACCACTAAAGCACAGATAAATTGGAGCATTAAGTTGTTCTTAAGGCAAACTAATATAATAGTCACAAAGTTGTCTTTCTTTCACAGACAAGTAGTCAGTTCAAAATATTTATGATTCTTTCTTCCCTGGAAATGGATTTTATACAATTACCCTTTAGAAGACAATATGAATTTATTTAAATTATTATGAATCTGTTTTTAAGATACATTAAAACATCATGATGAAAACAAGTCTTTCACATTAAACATATTATGTGATAATATTTTCTACTTTGATTTATACTATTCATTTAATACTGGTATTGCATTGCATTGAAGCTGTTAAGGACCTTTTAAAATTGAAACTATTCTGACAATATTATACACAATACTCAGTTAAGATAACAAGGACAAAATTATGTAGCAAGAAACCAGAAGCTACCCAGGTAAGCTCTGATTACGTCAAAGTAATGGAGCCGGGCAGGGCATGGTCAACTGGAGAGAGTGCCAGAAGAAAAGCCGCCCCAGAAGAGAGAGAGCCTGGAAGAGTGAGGAGCCCGGCCCCTTGCCTCTGGACCTGTGGTGTGGTTAGGAAGGACGTCTCGGTTGGGATCGCTCCTACGTGCTGCTTCTCCACTTGTTCTCCCGCCTGAGCACCCCCTATTCTGCAAGTGACTTTTGGTTAATAAACATTACTCAATATAGATCTTGCGCAGGTTAATTATCAAACCAATTGGCGCCCAATGTGTGGTTGTTTTCACAGGAACCCGGCCGGGTCCCCCAACCCCAAGCCGCAGAGCAAGCGGCTCTTTTGGATTCAGGATTTGCTCCCAGCCACGTGGATCTCCTGGCAATGCCAGTGAGAGCAGAGAGTGAGTGGGAATCTTAGAGACCAGGTAGAACCATTTGTGGTGACACACACTGGTAGGATTTGCTAAAGGAAACAAAGGCTGCCCTAGGGGAATCATCACCTCATTTAGGGCACCACTACTGCTGCTGCTGATTGCAACTGTGACATCTGCTGGCCGTAAGCCCTCATTACATCTGAGTAAGGTAATGTTTTTTTTCTTCCACAATGTCTGACCAAATAAATGTTCAGAATTTTACCCATTTTTTCACAATGGTGATAGAGGATTATTTTCAGAATTATGCATTTGGAGACTATCTCAGCCCAGGAGTTCTTTTGATTTTTTGTGTGATAATATACTTTATACCTACCTATTTTAAAGGATCCCAGCATAGAGATGAACAAATTCCCCATAGGGTATGTGAGGCTAAGATGTGTGACATGGATGAACATATTAAGACAATTAAGAAGCTCATTGCCTCCATAGATGAGAGGTCTACATTGGTTAGCGAGGAATGCAGAGTTTATATTGATGAAAAATTTAGGAAACTGGATCAGAAAGTTGTAGAACATGTAAATGTGGACGAGAGAATTTTCTCCTCTATAAAATTATTGGAAAGGTTGTTTATACAGGACCTTAAAACACTGGAAAAGACCAGTACTGCTAGGTTATAAGATTATGAGGGTTGTATGCAGATTATAGAAAAAGATTTTGAGCCAAAATCTGCTCAAGACAACTCGGAACCCCCTCTTAAAAGATGCTACAGTAGGGAAGGTGCCCTACCTAGAGTGGTTACAATGAGGGGACTACCCCCTACTCCTTCAACATTATTCCCAGTTGTAGCAGAGATCAAAAAATCACAATTATGTGGAAGGGCTTCAGACAACTTGGGATATAATTATGAACCTATCCACATGAAGGATCTAAAAACAATAAAGGAAACCATAGAGACATATGATGTACAATCATCTTTTGTGAAGCAATTCATAAATTCATGGTCAACACAGAATCAGGTAATTCTTGATGACTGGAAGAATTTGGCAACCACAGTGTTGAATGATAGTCACAGCTTGCAGTGGAGGAATTGGTTTAGTGAAGAGGCTAAAGCCTTGGAATCATGAGATCAACTGAGGAACAAATCCTCAGGAAGGCCAGTTTGCTGATGTATCAATTCAGGCTACTTATGATGATCATGCCCTGTTGCTGTGCTGTACTACTGCCTTAAATGCTTGGGAATAGGTTTTAGACCCAGGACAGAGAATTGAGTCATATACTCAGATTAAATAAGGTCCAAAGGAGCCTTATACAGACTTTTTACAGAGGTTGACTCAGGCTGTAAATAGAGCAGTATCAGATTCAGGAGTTCAGAAACAACTGATACTCTCTTTGGCCTTCAATCATGCTAATATGACATGTAAGAAATTGATCATGCCATTAAAGATCAGAGGTGCACCCTTAGAATAATGGATTTAACTTGCAATTAATGCCAAATCTCTACACACTGATGAAGAGAATTGGGTAGGACAAGCCATTGCTAATGTTAAGATGAGAAATCAAAGCATCATTTGTTTCAATTGTGGAAAGCCAGGCCATATAAAGAGGAATTGTAGGCAAGGCATATATGGGAATTCTCTCAATCCCAGGAGTGACTCAAACAGAAGACCACTACCTCCTGGACTATGTAGGAGATGTATAAAAGGCAGACATTAGAGAAATGAGTGTAGATCCATAAGACACAAGGATGGCAAACTTTTAACATCAGGAAACGTAACTCAGGGCTTCCCCCGGGAAGCCCCCAAGAGTCAGACATCTAAGCCAAAAAAGGTTCAGTCATATTCAGTCACAGTGGAAGAGCAGCTTTCTCAGGACGAGTAACAAATCCCAAGTGTGAAACAGTAGACCATGTAGCCATAGACAATAGATCGCCCTTACAAGAGAAGTTGACGGTATCCAGTAAACCAATAAAATGCATATTTTGGCAGACCTCCATAAATGAGCAAAGACCAAAGTTGACAATAAGAATAGACAATATTTTTATGCAAGGCTTAGTCAACACGGGAGCTGATGTTTCAATCACAACTCCACAGGCATGGCACCCCAGATGGCCTCTGAAGGAGGTAGATGTTCAATTTTTAGGTATTGGGACATTGTCGCAGGTAAAACAGAGTGTGAGATGGCTCAAATGCATAGGACCAGAAGGACAGAGAGGAAGATTAAAGCCATACATGTCCAACATAGCAGTGAACTTATGGGGACGTGAACTACTACAACAATGGAACATCCAAATTAAGATCCCTCCATGCTTAAATATCAACCAAAGATCCAATCATGGCCTTAAAAGCAATACCTCAAGAGGCTATGTAAAATAGCCACGGGTTATTCAAGTTGCACAACAATACAGTCTAGAAGCTACAGGCACCCCAAAGACACTCACAGCCCTGCCTTTGAAATGGTTGACAGACAAGCCTATTTGGGTCCAACAATGGCCTTTGACAGAGGAGAAATTGCTAGCCCTAGAACAATTGGTAGAGGAGCAGTTAGAAGCTCAGCATATTAAAGAATCAACCAGCCCATGGAATTCCCCCCGTATTTGTGGTCAAGAAGAAATCTGGGAAATGGAGAATGGTGACAGATTTAAGAGCAATTAATAAGGTGATCCAGCCCATGGGCACCTTACAGTCTGGTAATCCCTTACCTTATTTGCTACCTAAAGGATGGCCTATTATAGTTATTGATCTGAAGGACTGTTTTTTGTTTGTTTGTTTGTTTTTTTAACCATACCTCTACAAGAACAAGATAAAGAGAAGTTTGCTTTCACTGTACCTACTCTCAACAATGCACACCCAGTAAAAAGGTACCAATGGAGAGTCCTTCTGCAAGGGATGTTGAGTAGTCCCACCCTATGCCAATATTTTGTCTGACAGCCATTAGAAGTGATACACAAACAATTCCCACAATCTATCATTTACCATTATATGGATGATATGTTGTTAGCGGATCCAGACATAAACACCTTAGAAAAACTGTTTGAAGAAATGAAGAAGGTGTTGCCTGATTGAGGACTTTACATTGCCCCTGAAAAGATACAAAGAGGAGATTCTATCAATTATTTGGGATATAAAATAGGCTTACAAACAATTAGACCTCAGAAGGTACAACTTAAGAGGGACAGATTGAGGACTCTTAATGATTTTCAGAAACTACTAGGGGATATTGCCCACATATGACCAGTTATTGGTATTAAAAACTATTAACTGGTTCATTTGTTCAAAACTTTAGATGGAGATAAGGATCTGAACAGTCCCAGGGAATTCTCTGTTGAAGCTGAGAAAGAATTAGCATTGGTGGAAAGAGATTACAAGAAGCACATGTTAACCGTATAGACCCAGACCTTGACTGCATCTTGGTTATTTTGCCTTCCGAATATTCCCCTACAGGAGTCATAATGCAAAGAGAAAATATATTGGAATGGATATTTCTGCCACATAGACCGAGTAAGAAACTGAAAACATACATTGAAAAGATTTCAGATTTGATCTTCAAAGGAAAATTAATAAATATCCCTGAAGCAAGAGGATTCAGTTTATAAAGAAAACTAATTGGATATTCCCCAATGTGGTACAGAATAAACCTATTTCTGGAGTTCCTACATTTTTCACTGATGTGAATAAATCATGAAAGACAGGTTATAAATCAGAAAACTTCAGTAAGGTGACACAGAGCCCTTATGATTCTGTTCAGAAGGCAGAATTGTATGCTATTATTATGGTGTTATTGGATTTTACTGGAGTTCTTAACCTGATAACTGACTCTCATTATGCAGAAGGAGTTGTATTTCATATTGAAACTGCTGACTTCACTCCTGATGATACAGAATTAACCTTTTTGTTTGTACAGCTGCAGGACATCATCAGAAATAGAACACATCCTATGTATATAACACGTATCAGGGCTCATTCAGGCCTTCCTGGCCCTTTGGCACAGGGTAATGATGAGATTGATCGGTTATTAATAGGGAATGTGGTAGAAGCCTCAGAATTTCACAAGTAGCATCATGTCAGTAGCAAAGGATTAAAGAAGAGTTTTCTCATCACTTGGCATCAAGCCAAGGAAATTTTGCAAAAGTGTGACAAGTGTTCCCTTTACAATCAACCATCTCTACCCACTGGGAGTAATCCTAAGGGTACAAGGAGCAATGAGATTTGGCAGATGGATGTGTTTCATTTCCCGGAATTTGGTAAGATGAAATATGTTCATCATACCATTGACACCTATTCAGGAATGCAGTGGGCTACCACCCTGAGTTCTGAAAATGCTAATGCAGTACACATTCATCTTCTGGAAGCCATGGCCATATTGGGAATTCCTGATCAAATTAAGACTGACAATGCTCCAGCATACTTTTCCCAGAAAATGAAGCAGATTTTTGGATATTATGAGATAAAGCACCTTACTGGGATACCACACAAACCCACTGGACAAGCAGTTGTGGAAAGACCCCATTGCACCTTGAAAGAGATGCTTCATAAACAGAAAGGTGGTATGAAAAAACCTAGGGAGATATTACATAGTGCCTTTTTTGACATTAAACTTTCTTAATGCTGATGAGAAAGGAACTTCAGCTGCAGAGAAACTCTGGGTAATAGAAAGGACTTCTGAGTTGAATCAACCTGTTTATTTCAAGGATGTACTAACTTCAGAATGGAAGCCAGGACATGTGCTTCATTGGGGTAGGAGTTTTGCTTTTGTTTCCACAGGAAAAGAGAAAATATGGGTACCAAAAAGATTGATAAAGAGCAGGTTCGAAAAGGAGAACTCTCCTGAGGAGGAGGAGTAATGGTTAGTCTGCTGATAAGACAATTGAATATATGGTAAGTAACATTCACTTAACTAAGGTGGAGCAGGGTCTCAATTTTGTTTTTACAGAAGAATAGATACATCTCTCTTCACAACGTCTAAAAGGATGCTGAATGCTTAGACTTTTGAAGCATAAAAAGGACTACAGGGGATTACAAGGACACCTGACACTGGCAGGCACTAAGGGTAATTTCTCTATTCTCACAACCGTACATCTATATCTAATAATTATGTGTATACATATCTTTATATATATATTTTAAAAAAGGAGGTCCTGGTTTGATCACAAAAAAGGCTGGCTTTGGAGGTGGAGCAAGTGGCTTTCTCCCTCTCTAAACCCAAGCGTATTGGTAAATAAAACCTTAGAGACTCTGTCTTACATCAGAAAAGTTACCTGAGGTGAGACAGAATATAGATGAAATATATAGGGATCAATATTATCTCACTATTGTTTTAAATCTTCTTTCTATATTTCTTACTCTCTTACTCTAAAAATCTTGTATGCACACAATACTTTCTGATGGTTCAATATCTTCAGTTAATAGTATCCATTGGATTCTCCAATATAAAAAACAATTTCTCCTACCAGTACTCTCCAAGGCATCCAGAAGGAAGATGGGGCCCCCACCGAAAAAAAAAGAAAAAAGAAAAATAAATAAAAAGAAAGACTCTTGAGACAGAGAAAGAAGGAACCTGTTGTATGTCACTCAGTGATCACTTTTGAGGTATAGCCCAATCAGGACAGTTGTAAAATAGTTTCATATCATATCTTTAACAAGAATTTCAGATGGACTTACTCAGTACAATGAGAATGGTTATATATGTTTATAGATTGGTTATATATGTTTATAGTTACTTCATTAGGACTTAACCATTGTTTCAGTTTTACAGGACCCCATAGAGATACCATCACCCACAGGCCAGCATGAAGCAACTTAATGAAAGAACTACATCCCTTTCCCGATAAGTTGGTTATCTAAGGGAGGGTTATGGTCAATTATCATTTTGATACGATGGTTGTAAGTTAATCTTGGATAGAGGATAGAATGATATTATAGATGTAGGAATTTCTAAAAAAAAAAGTGAGAAAGAGAGAAAGAAAGAAAAGGGAATAGATAGGAGATCATTATACCTACAAACAACTATTAACCAAAGGATGAATGAAAAATGAATCACCATGGTACAGATGTTTGTATATTGATACAAATGGGAAATCAATATATATGTTTGATTGAGATAATATGTATTTTACTACAAAGTTGAACATGGTACAAATGTTTGTATATTGATACAAATGGGAAATTAATCTATATGTTTGATAAGATAATATATTGATACAAATTTGAATGTATAATTGCCTTATTTTGCACGTGTCTACCTCTGTTTAAAATATTTTGCACATTGATGTGTATTAAGTACATTGTCATTTCCATAATGCAATTTCTACCTCTAATTATTTATGCTAGTCATAAAATTTGTTGTAATAGATACACAAGTTATTTTATATAACTCTGTTTAGATATATTTATATATATAATGATATATAGTTAGGATATTGTTGTAAATTGATACAAAATGTGTATTTTGGTCAATATTCATAAAATTGTTATACTTGAAATTATTACAGAGGAGTTGTACACTCATTTTTGGAATGCCTATTCTTACAATGTAAGCTTTACTTTCTTGGTTGATTGAGATTGCAGATTACGGCTACTCAGATTTGCCACCTAACAGTCAGGATACTCAGGCTTTTCAGAAACATATTAGAATATACCAAATAGATAGGCATCTTCAACCACTTCATAGACCAAGAGAATATGGCATTCAAGATTTTGTTATCTTGAATTTGGCCTTGAGAGACATGACAACTCCTGGCATCACTGTTCCTTTCCCAAGGTGGTGTTGAGCATCACAGACATCGTGCAAAGAGATTGTATTGTTTGGTGAATAATGGCCTGAGGGGCAAAGGACTGCACTTGCCATGACTGTTGTCAGCATGCTCACTGTCTGATATGGACGAGCAGGATGAAGGATAGAGACTGCCGAAACCTGCCTAGACAGGATAAGATGGTCTTACCCAAAAATACCCTGCTTCTATATAGACATATCAGACATCCTAGGCCAGTAGCCAAAAAGGGTGGATGCTCCCGTTGTACAGTGAAGTGGTGGATGACTGTCCAGGTAGTTAACTGTCATTTTCTTCTCCTAAATTTTGGAAGTTAATTCATCATGCTTCCAACTTCAGATATATATTTTCCTTCTCAGGTCTTGACGGTGTTGAAGACTGGATAGTTGAGGTTGTTACTACTTCACATCTCAGCAAAGACACTTAGGTATTAGAACATTATTGTTTGAGATAAACAGCTTTGAAGCAATCCCTGTGCATTTCCTCGTATCAACATTGTAAACATTAAAATCCACCTCGTATTTGTTGTTTGTTAGCAGTAGTTTGATCTCACTTATGTTAGTACCTTTCTCTTCCCCAGACACTGCTTTATGATGATCCCTATAGTATGTAGTTTTATACTTAGTTTAGAACTTTCTTATTTAGACAAAACAGTGAGATGTAGCGGGAAACCAGAAGCTAACCAGGTAAGCTCTGATTACATCAAAGTAATGGAGCCAGGCAGGGCATGGTCAACTGGAGAGAGCACTGGACGAAAAGCCCCTCTTTCCGCCCTCCCCCCCCCCACCAGAAGAGAGAGAGCCCAGAAGAGGAAGGAGCCCGGCCCCTTGCTTCTGGACCTGTGGCGTGGTTAGGAAGGACCTCTTGGTTGGGATCACTCCTACCTGCTGCTTCTCCACCTTTTCTCCCCCCTGCATATCCGCTTTTCTGTAAGTGACTTTTGGATAATAAACATTACTTAATATAGATCTCATGGCGGGTTAATTATCATAACAAAATTAGACCACAATACTGATGTTGATTGTATATTTTCAGACTAATTGCACAAAATTAATATTTACTTATACATAACTAATCAAGGCAACAGTATTTGTATTTCTAGCAATCAAAAGGTGAAAACAATTGAAGTTGTACAGAGAAGTAAAAGGGAATGAAAACCTCACAATAAAATTTTATAAGCCTTACTAATGCTCCTCATACCAAAACTATGGTTCTTAGTATTGATTGTCAACTGCATGTCTACAGACACCTAGATCAGTAGTACACACTTCTGGGTACAAATTTGATGATGCTTCTCAAGACACTTGACTAATTTGAATGAGAAACCATAAACGGGACCATTTAGTTATCTGTTGACCTGATATAATAATATAATAATAGAGGAAGACAGGAAGTGAGCTAACACAGGCTACCTCACCATCTCTCTATTCCTAGAAAGCAAGATCCTTCTGCCATGATCTGTGATTCCAGCCACAAATGAAAGCAGTCAGTTTATCCTGGATAGAAACTTAAAACAGCCAGGCAAGACAAATCATAGTTTCTTAAAAAGATTGTTTTAGGTAGTTGCCACAACAACAAAGCAAAATCATAAAGCCAGAATATTAAGAAAAGTACAAAAGACAAAACTTCAAATTTTTACAAATCCATTTCTAAGGTTCATTATAGGTAAACTCACAGAAAATACACTGATGGTTTCCAGAGGCTGGGGAAGAAAAGGTGAATTACTCCTAGCTAAGTGCACATTTCCTAGGTGATGAGGAAACTATTTTATAACAAAATAGTAAACAGTTGCTTCATAAAACAGTGAGCATATTTACATCTATTAAATTGTAAGCTTTTAAATAATTTTGTAAAGTGAATTTGTGATTATTGCATAAAACCTCTACCTCTCACTAGATCATACACAAAGACACACACACACACACACACACACACACAAGGAACCTAATCAAAATTTCTTGGTCTAATATGTCACTACATACACTAGCTAAAATGTACCTATAAAATACTTGTACTACCTATTTAATAGTAGTGCTGTGTATGTAACACATACATTATATCTAACATCTTCAAAACAAAATCAATTTTGCTTCCATATTTTCCTTCACATCCCCACTTTTCCATCTGGGTAGAGAGTTACTCTTACATTCTAGGTTTCAAATCGTGCAATCATCTTCAGATTCCTTAATTCTAGAATTATGCTTGGAGATTTGCCTTCTTTATATTCTGTATTCCACTAATGATTATTCTAGTAGGTATCCATGAAATTTAGACTGTTATCAATCAGCCTAATGTTTATCTTACTTGTATTGTTTAAAGTGCTCATCTCTGCCTTCACAAATCACAGATTAACTATCCACTCAGTTTAAACATTAGCTTTTACCTTCCCCATCCTTTAAATTTCAGACCATATTTTCTATTGCTTTCTCCTTGCTATCTATGCATAACAGGATACCCTTATTTGCATATTTCTTGTTTTTGTTCTATCTAACTAAAATATGTCCTCTTCTGATATCAGGCATTTCTCACCTCCTTCAGATCTCTCTTGATATAAGACATCAAAAAACTTTCTTTTCTTCATGTTTTTAGGAAAAAGAAATTCATTACTACTTATCTTCATTCATTGACAGCCAATCTCCACTTTATATATTTTTTTAATATGGAGTCTCTTATTGACTATAGAGATCAATGATTTGGCTATGGTTGTTGGGCAATGGGTACCCAGGATCTTCTGTCTCCATCCCAAGTGATTAGGTGCATAAAACCATGTCTGTCTTCTTTTGGGGTGAATGTGAACTGAGGTCTTCATGCTTGCACAATAGTCGTTTTTCTTGAGCCCTAATGATACACTTCTCTATATCGCCACCATCATAGATTATAGTGCATGGAAGAGTTTTCATTCAAAAGACTGTATGCGTTGAGTAATGATTAATTATTTAATTTTTGAATATTTCAAAACATAGGAATGCTAGTCAGAGTCATTTTAATCAACCTAAGATAGTTAACTATCTGATAATGATTGTAGTGGTTATTATAATAGCTTAATTTCTTTTTGACACATTTTACAATAATTAAATATTAAGCTCTAAAAATTATGAAATATTTTGAAATGAGAGTTGATATCATTTTATAATTCTAGAGGTTCAGGATTTTGGAGGCATTAACTTAAAGACAGTATACTAATTTCAACTTACCAGATGACGATGGAAATAAAAGGAACCTTTACTCCGTATATTAAATGGAAATAATAAAGCATTATTCTACTTTGTCATGCCATTTCTTGATTTGTCACTTATCCAAAGGCACTGAGACTGAACAGAATAAGAGACCCATGCCAAATGGTACAGGATTGAAGCTCATCTCATGTTCTGGTTTCATCATCTCTTATGTTGTATCTGCTTAAAAAATTAATACTTACCTGTGACTATGTAAACCCTTCTTGAATATAAGTTTCTATATGTAATTTTTCTTCTTCCATGAGCATCTCTAACATGTGAAAGCAAAAACTCCCAGATTACACCTAGCTATTTTCAAATTCCCTTTATTTTTTCCTGTGCACCAAGCTCACATTTTCTGACTGCCAAAAAGCTGCAGTTTTTATTTCAACTATATCTGAGATTATCAATGCTAAACATATTTGTAGGTAAAGGCTTATAAAAGCTTTAGTAAGATCATTTGGATAGAGCCATTATATAATACATTATCACAATAAATAATTTTCTCAAAGAATATTATATTATCTATGTAGCAGTCCAAAAATACATGTAAAAACTGAGACTACCCTTAGCAAGGTGCTGCATGGGACTATCCTATGACATGAAGCTCCTTTGATTTCTTTTCACTGTAGCATAGACAAACAAAGCAGTAACTCTTACTTGAAATTCTATTTCTCCTATCCCACATCTGAGGTACAATGTCTCTATGTATTTTCCCCCTCTGAGTCTACAGTGTGGAGCATACAGTTATTCTTCAACAGAAAGGTTAGTAATTCAGTATTGATATAGAGTTATTGTTAAATCTCAGCCTATGCCTCTGATGTATCTGAGTACTACAATATATCACAACATTCTCTGAGATTTTTATTCATAGTTGTGTTAAATGTATGGCCCCTCTTTCTGATAACATTTTATTTTTCAGGTATAATAGTATCTACATGGTATTTTCTGACACAGTTCAAACACTTCATAACTAGAGAAGTAGGATGTCGTCAAGTACTCATTAAAATAAGATGATTTACTTACATAATATTTATGGGCTGTTGAATGGTTGTCAGCAAAGAGATCACAAGGCATTGGGAGGATTTTTATCTAAACTCACATGTAACCTAACAGAAATATATGCAGAACTCAGCCAAAATGCCTTGCACACATTATTATGAACCTCATATGTACAAGACACTTCACAATGATTCCCTTCACAGGTTCTGTTATCTTTAAAAAAAGTAAATTTAAAAATGATGCCTTCCTGTATGAGTATTTTTCTTATAATGATTTTCTGCTTTCATTGACCTTCCTCAGATCTTTTCTTATGTGCTCATCACACAGTTAACAGCAAAAAGGATCCTTAAAGTATAGTTACATAGTCACTCCTATTACTTAAGGTGAGGTGAACACCCTTGTGCCACCCCAAACACTTATTATTCCAGTTCAGCCACTGAGAATATTGAGATTGAAAATTTTTAAGAAATTTTCCCAAGTTCTTACACTTCAAGTGAGTGCATCAGAATACAAAGTCAATATCTTCTGCAGCTTTATGCCAGGGCCCTCAAACACTGCCCGTGGCTCTTCATTGGTAGCAATATCATGGCCGTGACCACTGTGAACACTAATGACAGGAAACTGAAAGACAGGATGACTGTCAATTGTTATCCAGCAGTGTACTACAGAGATTGTCCACTTATCTTTTTTCCGTTTGACAGATCTTTGTTTGCAATGAGATCAATTTTACCAATTTTTTGGTAGTGTTTCCTGCTGCCTTAAAAATTTAACATGTGACCTTAAAGTTAAATCTACCTTTAAACTGTCTTAAGTAAATGTCACTCCTTGAAATATAGTGGTCTGTGTAGTGGTATCTTAATAACCTTTAGTATTGATTAGTATTAGATTTGGATATCTTATATAATCATTTCAATGTTGGTAATAGCCAACCTTCATTTTTCCAGATTACCTCTTCAGTTTATGACAGTTTACTTTGCCATTGTACAAAAATTGTGCTGTACTTATTTCTTATCAGATGACTTTAGGGTCATTTTCAACTAAATTTTCCCATATTAGAGACCACTTCTCTAACGCTAGATTACAGAATGTGGATATATGTTTTTATACCTATCTTCAACAAGTCTCAATATGATATTAGAATGCATATTAGGCTGTAGTATGGAGGAAGGCGTGGGTTTGGGCTGAACCTTCTGGGTATGTGTATGAACCTACATGGATATCCATGTAACCTTAGCATTCATCACAATGCCATATTGATGGTAGACCACAAATTGTTAGTGAAACAATGAACAAAAGGTTGTTTTATCCTCCTTAGTAAAGGCTTATAAGTGGCAAACAATTTTTTAGGAAATAATATCCCATAATTCATAGAACAGAATTAATAAGAAATTACAACAGTTTCCAGTATAATTCTGATTAAAGAACCCAAAATTTTCAGTGTAATTCTCAGTGTAAAATTTCTTCATGTAGAGAACGAAATGGAATTTAAATAAATTCTATTTATGAAGGACAAAAATTAATTATAATTATGTTTAGAGGAAGAAAGTAGGGAGAGAAGATGACACATACTATAAACAAGAAGCAATAGCAACTAAAAACAAAAATATGCAAATATGCAAATCTTTATGAAGAAAACCATGGGCATTGGAGAAACTTCAGTGTTTTAGGGAGAGAAAACCATTGCTACAGATAAAAAGTCAACATGATGGCATGCAAAGGCATTTATAGTACTGTTTTCTTGAGGCTGTGGTTTACATTTCATCAGCTCTTCATACATCAGTAATTTAATACCTCCATATGAAAAACATAATTGAAGCATATTTTGGCTTACTCAAATTTTCTTGCTTATTATATCTTTTAATTTTTATCTTCAGTTATACCTTCCTATTGGAAATATCATGTATCATGTAAAGGTTCTGAAAATATTATTTTTGTTTATTATATGTTTTTCATTGAATATGATGTACTCTGATTATGTTTTTCTCCCCTAGTTTATACCAGATTCTCCCCACTTCCCACAAAAGCAAATCTGTACCCTTTCTTTTGGTGTTTTATAACATCTTTATGCTTTTTCAGATTACAGATTTCTGTAAGTTTTTAATGTCCCATCTCCTCCAATTTCCTTGTCTTTCTCCTGTGTGATAGGATCCATCAAGCATATGGTTTTGATCACTTTACCTTGGGTCCTAGCAGTGAACAGAAGTATTTCAAGTAGGTCTAATGACACTGGATAAGATCCCAACTACATTACTGATGACTGACTACATAAATGTACATAAACTAAATAGACATTTAATACTCCTTACACAAATCCCACAGTTGTCCCCAGTGAGTCCAACACCATCTGCCAAGAGAAGTGTAATAGAAAAGAATGTGGTGTGAAAATAGAATGACAACCCAAGAGATGGCAGTTCAGCTGTGTTGTGATTTTCCTAAGAAACAACAACAAAAAAACACAAAACAACAAATATGAATAGTATTAGCTTTGTGTCTAAGTCATCTTTGAGTAATATAACAAAACCATGTTTTGGATTTTTTTTAAAGTATAGGAGTTATATATTTGCATTGGCTGAGGATGAAGTATGTCTGGGGAGAAATATACAGTCCATGATCAGTGCAAATTGGACGTACTGGAGGGGAAATAAACAGAAGGGCAATTTTCCTCGGAAAGGTAGTCACTGGGGGAAGCTAAATAATTGACTATTAAGATAACACGTAGCACAGTCTCTTTAAGGGAGATAGATTTTGAAGGAAAGGCATTCTAATGAACTGTGTCCAAAAGTATACAAACAGTAGCGGAAATGTGGCATGGGGCTAATTTCCTCTCCACTGTGACCATATGCTCACTGAAGGCATTAATGGTGCTAATTGCTTAGAGGGGACTCTGTGAAGTGCATTTTATGTGCTTTACTGAGAAATATCACAGAAAACATAAAATCTTAACGTTGCTATTTGTAGCCACAATTTATTTTTGTAAGATTTGATATTAAGTAAAAGCCCATTTTCCCATCTGTCAAAGCCAAATAAGACTATGCAAAGAGCAAAGGATTTCCAAATTATATCTCCATGGATAGGAATGCATGCTCTAGGTTTGCTCTTGAGATTCATACTCTGAACACACTAAACAGTCAAGAGTGGGCATAAGATGGCAGGTAGCAAATGAAAACATTGATACTTAGAGAGTTCCCGGAGAGAAGAAAATCTGTGCCATCACATTTGTAAGTAAGTGGCTACTGACAAAAGTGTATTTGACATAATTCAATTATCTAGCTAAAGAAGAAATCTGTATTTAGTTACAAAACTCACACTGCATCATGGTAATTAAGCATGGCCTAGAGAGATAACAACTAAACAGTAGATTTGGAGTAAAGGGGCATTCTGAGGAGAAAGGGGGGAGAATTTAAGTCTTTTTTATTGTGTTTTTTTTGTAGTATTCTATACTTAATTCCCTTAATATATAAGTTTAGTGACAATTAGCTTAATTAATGGAAATAAATTTAGAAAAAGCTTGTTCATACATAGTGCTCTCTCACTAGCCTGTTATTTTTAGCCACATGTAAAGGGGTGGGATGGGACTGCACACCAATCCTTATTAAAATATACCTGGTTTGTGCTGAAGTCGCAATGTTTTCAAAGTATAAAATCTATTTCAGTTGCAGTGAAAGTAGTCTGTCATGGACCTTGAATTGAGACTATATGTAGATCTTTGTTGGCCAAGAGTACTGCTATAGAAAATGACTTGCATACATGACTGGTCCTTCAAATGAGGCCTTGCAAGATTAAGCTATATATGCCATGCTGTGTAGGGGCATAAGCTAGGCCAATGGATAACAGCTGTGTTGATTATAGTTTAAAGATATACAGGAGAGTAATGATGCTTCTCATGGTCCTAAGACATACTTTTCTCATTATCCTCTTGGTTTTCCTTTGTCTGGTACCTACATCCTTGATTGTTCTTTGCACCCATTCAAGATTTAAAAAAATCCCAATGCAACAAATAAACAAACAAACCAAAAGAGTCTGAAATTACATAAGAAAATGAGTCTGTGTAATGAAAGGATCATTTTATTCCCCTTTCAAACCGTAGAATTAGATGATACTAAAAAAAAAGATTAAAGGCAATGGTAAAACTGTGAGGTAAATAGAGAGCAAGATCTGACTTTTTTCCTTTGGATTTTGGGGTATAAGCAATTGTACAGGCACTTGAGGTTGAGATAAGTGAGTACTTTGTTGTAGCCAAAGTAACACATAGGACATACAGTAGCACCAGAGTGATCAAAATTAAAATCTTTTCCATATACATCAAGACACTTTCTAATACTCTTACTGATAACCTTGAGGGATCTC
Organism: Sigmodon hispidus; assembly: GCA_004025045.1. Taxonomy (NCBI): domain Eukaryota; kingdom Metazoa; phylum Chordata; class Mammalia; order Rodentia; family Cricetidae; genus Sigmodon; species Sigmodon hispidus. The sequence continues at coordinate 23,203 of PVIH01023076.1, forward strand.
CCAAGTGTTCTTAGCCCTTAAGGAAAAAGCATCATACATTAGTACCTTCTTCAGTCCTTAGAATTTGTAGAAAGGATCCTGTGCCTGAAGAACCATAAACTGTTAGTCCTGTGAGTAACTTCTACTGTGTACTACACAAGAAAGATGTTCTTCTCAACTTCAAAACTTTGCAGGATTGACAGGCAGATAGAATATAGTTGAGATCCTACCCATAATTGTGGAAAATTCATAGGATTATAAACAACTGATATTGTTCATAGTTCAGCACAGGGTGTGGCTGGCAATGCTAATCTTTCCCAGGAGGATGCAGTTGGAATAGAACCTACAGTCCTACAATCTACATTTCTTCCCATTATTTTAATGGCACAATACATTTCACAGAAAGAATTCTCACAGGACACTCAGGAACAAAGCTAATGAGAGCAGTAAGTCTTCATGGTGGGATCAGCCCAGTAGTTTAAAAACTACTCCCTTTTCATGAATATTTAGAATGAACATTAGGAAGAAGAATTCAAGCTTTTTAGTGAGTAAGTATGGAATGTTTCATAGGCAGACAGCCCACAAATATTATAGGTTTTTTTTTCTGTGTGATTTGTTAGAAATGACTTTGAATTATGCAGAGAAGCCAGTGATGTACATTTCCCTAGACAAAAGGAAATGCCACTTTGATGCACATGTGATCAGGGAGTAAAAGGTGATGAAACCTATTATTAGGGAGCTGAAGTAGAAAGATAATCTCTAAATTTTCTTCTAATAGTTAAAACTTGAATTGATAAATGTGCCTTTACACAAAGATGAGAGTTGATATCACAGACTATTCATTGAATAGGTTTCTGTATCACAGAAAGAATCTCTAGGGTAGTAACCTGACAGATTTAGACTGTTTAGTAGAAATGTGTTTCTGTCCTAATATTTTTAATTTTATAAACAAGAGTAATTTTTCATCAGTTCTCCCCAATGTCTCTTACTCCACATTAAAATTAACTATAACATAGCATAGACTCTCTTGGATATACACTCACTCCTCATTGCCTGCAACTTTGCTTGCACATTATTTCTATCTGAGCCCTTTACCCTAGACTTGTGAATTGAATGAATTGATGTTCCCTATATATCACTAATTTCCATCATGCTTAGACTACACTTTATTCTGGGAGGCATACATCACTGTTTCTTTCATTAATGATGATCATTCTGCTTCCATCTTCTCTAAACCATCCAAATCTTACAAAGTTTATGGTACATAATCCACTTGTTAATATGGTACATAAGAGTCTGTGAAATGAGGAGTAAGATGATACTTTGTAGGTTTTGGTGAGAATGTAGCTACTTATACTTCTGAACCATACTCATTCTGCAACACAATTAGAAACCAGTGCCCTCCCCTTTGCCTCTTATGGTACTGACAATAGTTTGAAGTTTTCTTAGTGATATTCTTTCATATACAGTATAAAGAGAACAGAAAATATTTTGGTTCAATGCTGGAATAATTTCTGTATTGCTCTTAGGCTGCAACTGACTAAACATGCCTAAGTATGCCCATGAAACTTTTACTGAATCAGAGTAGAGTTTTTGTTGTTTTCCCAGGTTCAGCTTAAATATTCTCACAAGAAATAAATCACTTCAAAAATCATTAATTAGACATTTAGCATACTTGTGGAAATGTAGGAGAAAGATTTGAACATGTCATGGCTTCTGCATTAAAAGACAAAGAAGAAAATTGCGACTTTGTACCTGCTCTTTTGCCCTTCACACTTTGGGGGATTCACAGAAAAATATTTAAATATTATGTTTTGTATGTCCCCACACCCTCTAACAAGCTTCTACAAAAATGATAGTGCATTGGGAAACAGTTCCATGTTGGTGGACAACATCCTCTCATATACTTTGAACACCAGAAATACCACCTTGAAGTAGTAATACCCCCTTACTACAAGCTCTTCCATTAATCTAGGAAAACAAGGCAAATTTGTCTTCAAATACAATGGATTATCACTCTGTTTTTAGAAAGATTCATATGTGTGTATGTGTGCCCAATATTTTAGATAACAGCCATGATGCTGTGAGAAGATAGAAATCAGCAGTACACTTTGGAGATTAGGCAGGTAATTGAGAACCTCAAGCTATTTCACCTCCTGAGGGATGGTTATTCCTCTTAGGAATAGATAATCAAAATGAGTCTTACCTCAGCAGGACATATGACATCTGTCCAGTTAATAAAAGCTTGAGCACCTATTTTTAGATTTATTCTATCACCAGGGAGACAGAAGTAGCGCAGTAAAGTTTTCTACAAAGGCCACCGGTCCTCTGCAGAAGAAACTTTTTAAAAAATATTCATCTTTATTTTTGTCCTGTTCTAACTAAAGCAGGTTTGTGGAGCAGATTCCATATTCAAGGACAATTTGTCTTGTTGTCAGAGTCAGCTGTGAATTTTCTTTTCTTTTTTTTTTTTCTTCTTT
>PVIH01023077.1:0-25658 GCA_004025045.1 Sigmodon hispidus
GGCCATACAGACTGGGAAGACCGGCAGAGATGGGTGGGGTGGGCTAGGGGTTTGCGGGTGGCTACTTTAGGTGATGAGAGCCCTGAAGAGCAGCCGTTTCTTGGCACTAGCATACATAAAGAGCTCACAGCAGCATCAGGCGCTCTGGAAGGGGTGCACTCTCAGGACTGCACTCTTCGCATTGCTGTGGACCAGACTGGGCTGAGGATCCTCTGCTCGGGAAGAAGGGGGAAATGAAGATAGAGAAGGAGGGTGTAAGATCAGGGTGGATCCAAGTGTTTCAGGGACTTTATTCACTCCATTCCCTGCAGGGACCTTGTATGGGTGTGCCAGCTGGAGCTAAATTGCTCAGTCTTTCTTAGCTCTGGGGTCCGTTTTTTGTAGTACATTAAGCAGATGTTGCTGGACCTCCTAGTGCTCTTTGGGACTCAGTGACCCTCCCTGAGGCAGAACTTGGTCGCCTTGGGCGGAGCAGGGGAGGAGTGCTTTGTGGTGGCATTCCAACGGGCTGGGGGAGGTGGGGCTGGCACAGCCCAGAAGCTCCACCCAGAGGACCCGCCCCAAGGAAACCTTGCCTCTGGCTCCACCCTTCGCTTGCATTTAAAGGGCTCGCTCTTTCCGCAGTGCAACCTCTGTTCTGTGCCTCTTCTCTTGTGTGCGGAAGTGCCTTCGACTTTAATTAAAGGGCCGTCCCCTCGCTGAGACTGCAGCACCGCCCCTCTGCTCCTCGCGCCTCAAAATGAGTAGTTCTCACTCCCGTTCGGGTCAGAGCGCTGCGGGCGCGGCTCCCGGAGGCGGTACTGATTCGCGGGACGGCGAGATGCCGGCTACCGAAAAAGATCTAGCGGAGGACGCACCCTGGAAGAAGATCCAGCAGAACACATTCACCCGTTGGTGCAATGAGCACCTTAAGTGCGTGAGCAAGCGCATCGCCAATCTACAGACAGACCTGAGCGATGGATTGCGGCTCATTGCGCTGCTCGAGGTACTTAGCCAGAAGAAGATGCACCGCAAGCACAACCAACGACCCACTTTCCGCCAGATGCAACTCGAAAATGTGTCGGTGGCGCTTGAGTTTCTGGACCGTGAGAGCATCAAGCTCGTGTCCATAGGTGAGGGCGCGGGCCACACTGGGGTACCGTGCGGGTGCGGGTGGGTCACCATTTTCCCTTCCTAAACTCTAGAGGTCCCTTCTCGGCCCCCCTCCCTAGCAGCCGCACAACCAAGAGTACCCTAGGCCTCTGAACCGCCTAGCTCCGCGAGGTCCTCGAGAACAAAGGCGCGCAGGCTGGCCTGCGGAGCACGCGAACCGCTACGTGCCCCCGCCCGCTGCGCCCTCCTGGCTTGCTCCCAGGCTGAGCTCACATCCTCTATAGGCCTCACCCCCAACACTGCACCCACGGTGGGACAGGCACAGACGAGGTTTCTACTTCTGAGAGCTGCACCCCATCCTCGGGCAGTGGGATGTCTAGGCTTTCTCCCTACAACAGCATTTTTGAAAGCACCCTTCTAGCTTTTAGGTGCCTCTGTAGTTTTAGAGCGGAGGGTGCAGCTTGTGGCTCCCATTATGTAGGACGCCCTCAACTTCTTTCCCTGGAACTTGCTTCCCCATTGGAGGTGGTTCAGATTCCCTGTTATATCTTTTCTGGCGAAGTTGGAGGAGAGCAAAGGGATGTATTGCTGGCAAAACTGCATCCCAGGTGTGTTGGATGTGGTTGACTGAAGGCACCTGGGCATCTGGCAGCTTTGCTGTCTATCATGAATCAAACTCTTCTATGTAAAACCTGTGCTTTCTGCATCTAGAATGCAGAGATTGGTTGAAAGGTGCTCCATTGTGCACTGGGTTTACTGCCGGCTCAGTGCCTGTGTTACTGAACTAGAGAATTTGGTATTGGTACTGCCTTTTGAAGGATCCCATGCCTTTCTCAAAGTAAGGGGCTGCTCATAGACAAGCACCATTCTGGTAACTTGGGAATGTGGAACAGGTAGAGTAGGAGAATGGACTTTTTCTCCGTAATAGAAAAGGTTTTCTGTTATACTTACGACTTTGGAATGGTACATGGTAAATCAGTGAGGGATCAAGATTGTCCTGGCCCTCAGAGAGCAGGTTTTAAGTGCTGAGTTCATTCTTTGGAATGTCCATAGAGGCATGCCAGTGGATGTATGGAGGCCCACCCCTAGTCCCAGCCTCAGTCTAGCCAGCTGAGTCATTTCTGAGTCCTGGGGGGGGGACCGGATGTGGGGAGGCAGGCCACACCCCAGCTCATTGGGGGGGTCTCCTCCCGCCTCCCTTTTCCCCTCCTTCTTGTGAGCTGGCTGGAGCAGGCCTAGTTTCCAGAGCTTTGCCATATAAGGCAAAAAAATGTTGGAAAGCAGCAGTGATTAGGAGAGGGAGGGGGCTGGCTGGCCCAGGGGCTGGGGATAGAGGGTGGGATGGGGCGGGGCCATCTAACCAGGCTGCCTCCCAACCCTAGGCCCTGGTCCTCTCCTCTTGGGAAGGCTCTGTAGCGGAACTGTAGCCATAGCCAGCCTAATCAGACCAGGGGAATGACCAGCTGTACCTTCCTGGGATGGTGGGTCTGTCTTTGCTCCTCCCCTTGGAGGACACTAAGGACATGGTTTCCTTGGGGGCTCTTGTGCTGGACTTGTGACTTGGGGTAGGTGTTATTGTGTCCTTGCTATTCTTTGAACTTCCTTCCCCCATCCTCTCACCCTTTTGGGACAATGAAAAACATCCACAAGAGGCCAGGAGCAGCCTGTTTGGGAATAGGAAAGATGATTTTGCTTTGAGAAGCTCAAGTGGTAGTCCTCCAGGTGCTGTCTCACTGGACTAGGATGCCACTTGCTCTAGATGGCCCTCTCAGTGGTGTTTTTCTAGTTTTCATGACCCACTCCCATTGACTCACCAGATAAACATTTTCTGATTACAGGGAAGGCCTATAGGCTTTTCACAGATGAGCTGTAGAAAACTCTACCCACCATAAGCCATCCACTTTGAGGAAGTTAAGACCCAGAGGTGGCCTTGGGTGGGGCTCAGAGGGGTTGCTATGGTGATGGGTGTTTAGGGTGCCCGCCCTAACCACTTCCCTTGTGGTAGGCCTGGTGGTTACCGGGAGATCTAGCCCTTTAGGTGGCAAGTAGACTTGGGTGGCAAGTAACAGCTAAGCAGGTTATACTGAAGCAGCAGAACTTGGGACCCCACCCGTATACAACAGGGGCTCCCAAGTGGCCCTTAGTATCAGAGGCAGGTTAAACTAGCCCTCCCTACTTTTCCTCTTTCTCCTCCTTTAACTGGGCAATTGGGGCTCTTACCCCAGAAGTTCCCTATAGGCCTCGATGCGTTAGGACCAAATGTAGTTCCTTTGACTTAGCCCTTCCTCCAAACCAGTCCTCTTTTGTGCCACCTCCTGACTCCTAGCTTGGTGTGGAGGGGAGACAAGGAAGTAGCCAAAGGGTGAGGCTCACACCCCTTCACACAAGGATCCTTGCCAACACCTCCACTTCCCCTAACTTGTTCCCCACCTACCCTGGAGCAGCAGTTTTATTTCCTAACTACTCTTTGCCAACCTAACCTTCCTCTTCTTTGGTCCCAGCTCAGCTTGAGGTCAGGGGCCCTGTTTCTAGGCCAGTTAGGGCTGGGCCACTTCTCTCTGTTCCCATATATCCCAAGAGGTAGGGGAAGGTCTTGATCTCAGCAGCTGCAAAGCATTCATCTCACTTGCTCTCCCAACCTCCTTCTGGGCCTTGGAGTTTTTGGCAATGCCCCCTCATTGCATTGTATTGTCATCATGTTTCTGTGAGTCTCTTCCTCCTTCCCTAAATTTTCCTTTATCACTAAATATTTCCTTGTACCCCTTTAGAGGCTCTGGGCAGAGGATGCCTGATCCTTTTTCACTCTTAGCTAGGAGGGGCCTCTGTCAGTAATTGACTTGCTGTGCCTGTCTACCCAGGTCCCTCCCAGCTGGCCTTGGTGAAGGGAATCCCTAACTGCCCATGTTGCCACTCCTTTTCCTACAGATAGCAAGGCCATTGTGGATGGGAATCTGAAGCTGATCTTAGGCCTCATCTGGACCCTGATCCTGCACTATTCTATCTCGATGCCCATGTGGGATGAGGAGGAGGATGAAGAGGCCAAGAAGCAAACACCTAAACAGAGGCTCTTAGGCTGGATTCAGAACAAGCTGCCACAGTTGCCCATTACCAACTTCAGTCGGGACTGGCAGAGTGGCCGGGCCCTGGGTGCTCTTGTTGATAGCTGTGCCCCAGGTAAGGGGCACAGAGATGAGATATCTTGGGCTAAGGCTGTCTGGTCAACCTAGAAGGTGGCCCCCAGACTCACAACATGACCTTTTCTGTATTCTAGGCCTATGTCCTGACTGGGACTCCTGGGATGCTAGTAAGCCTGTAAACAATGCACGAGAAGCCATGCAGCAAGCTGATGACTGGCTAGGCATTCCTCAGGTATGCTCCCTGACTGGACCCAGAAGCGGGGTGCTTGGTCATGGTGAGGAGAGGCCCAATACCTCTTGTGTTCTGTTTGTGACAGGTGATCACCCCAGAGGAAATTGTGGACCCCAACGTAGATGAACATTCTGTCATGACCTACCTGTCTCAGTTCCCTAAGGCCAAGCTGAAGCCAGGGGCTCCTCTTCGGCCCAAACTGAACCCCAAAAAAGCACGAGCATATGGACCAGGTGAGGGGTCCTGGTCAGTGACATTCCATGGGGCTGGCACTTATATCTGGCCCATAGGACTGTATTCTCTTCAACTTTGGTCCTAAGAGGCTTGAGGTCATGGCAACTGGACAATGAAATAATCACTCTTGAGGGGGATGAATGGGTCAGGGTTGATCAGAAATGGTGCCTTGACAAGGGACTGCTAATATAAGTTCCTTAAGTCATACTGGGTTGTGGGAACCTTCTTGATTGAAGGAGGATCCAGTATGCTGTTATTCTATAATTGGAAATGAAGCAGTTAGGATCATGTAAGTGCAAGGATTTGGGAAATCAGTGCAGCAAATTAGACTGTTCCAGAGAATAAGCATGGGCTTGTCCTGGTGGCAAGAGCACACACAGCTGGGTGTGTGCTGGGCTTACATTGAACAAATCTACCTGATTGGATTGTGCCTAGCTTGGGGAGGGGCACTGAACATGCAAAAGAATACGGTCTCTAATGTGTCCCTGTTACTGTGTTAGTGTCTGGGAACCCAGGTTACAGAGGTAAGGGTTTGGGCCGACCAGGTGGTCCATGGCTTTATCACCCTCTCCTGACAGGCATTGAGCCTACAGGCAATATGGTGAAGAAGAGAGCAGAATTTACTGTGGAAACCCGAAGTGCTGGCCAGGGAGAGGTGCTGGTATATGTGGAGGACCCAGCTGGACACCAGGAAGAGGTAGGGTTATCCATTGGCAGGGCAGGATTCTACTGTGTCCTCTTTTAGAAGGGCTGCTCATACACTCAGGCTTCTTCCCACTACAGGCAAAAGTGACTGCCAATAATGACAAGAATCGTACCTTCTCTGTCTGGTATGTCCCCGAAGTGACGGGGACTCATAAGGTGAGTCTTTGGCTAGTGGCCATGGGTAGTTGGCAGAGGGCCCCTTACCTCACCCTCACAGCCCACCCGTCCTGGGAACAGGTGACTGTACTATTTGCTGGCCAACATATTGCCAAGAGCCCCTTTGAGGTATATGTGGACAAGTCACAGGGTGATGCCAGCAAAGTAACTGCCCAGGGCCCTGGTCTGGAGCCCAGCGGCAACATCGCCAACAAGACTACCTACTTTGAGATCTTCACTGCAGGTAAGGGGAGGCAGCCCTGGCCCAGCCAGCCATGGGGGAAAGCTGTGCTGGAGTCCTAGAGCTGAATCTGTGCCTTTGGACAGGAGCTGGCATGGGTGAAGTGGAAGTTGTCATCCAGGACCCTACAGGACAGAAAGGCACAGTGGAGCCTCAGCTGGAGGCCAGGGGTGACAGTACCTATCGCTGTAGCTACCAACCTACCATGGAGGGTGTCCATACAGTGCATGTCACCTTTGCTGGTGTTCCTATCCCTCGCAGCCCCTACACTGTCACTGTTGGCCAAGGTAGGCCTGGCCATGGAGACCCCTCTACTGTGGTGCTGTGGTCTGGGCCTTCCAGGGGGAGGAGTAGGCCATTGGGACCACTTAAGCCCCTGTTTGGGTACCCCAGTCTCCAAGCTTCTATTGTCTGGGCAAGCACTGTCTTTCTTTTCCCATACTGGAGCCCTTCTTGCTCCTCTTCCTCTCCTTGCCCCTCTTGTATCTCCTTTCCATGCTTTACCTTCGGAAGAACTTGCTCCAGCTGTCTAGAAACCTGCTGCTCTCTGCTCTGCCCACAGGGTCAACGGTACTTTCTTCTTCCTTTTGATGGGGAGGGCTGGGTAGAGGTATTGGGGCTGGTGTCAAACAGTTGGGAGAAAGTCTGCCATGTTCCTGCTTGGGGTGCTTGTTCTGGGGTCATGGCCCATTTTAGTTCTTTCTTGCATGTGCTTTGCCAGCCTGTTGGCCAAACGCTGAGGAATCCTTCAATCCCAATGGCCTATGTGTGTAGCAAGGGAGGGGACAACCAGCCCAGTTTCCAGCAACTCAGCTGGTCTATTTGCCCACAGCCTGTAACCCAGGTGCCTGCAGGGCTGTTGGTCGAGGCCTCCAGCCTAAAGGTGTGCGAGTGAAGGAGACAGCTGACTTCAAAGTTTACACAAAGGGCGCTGGCAGTGGGGAGCTAAAGGTCACTGTAAAGGGCCCCAGTAAGTTTGTATGGTAGGGTGGTGGGTGATGGACCTCAGGTCATAGTTCTAGACAGATCTGAGTTCTTCCTTTTCTTTGCAGAGGGTGAGGAGCGTATAAAGCAGAAGGACCTAGGGGATGGCGTGTATGGCTTTGAATATTATCCCACAATACCTGGCATGTATACTGTCACTATCACATGGGGTGGCCAGAACATTGGCCGCAGGTGAGCTTCCTCCACTACTCACCATTTCTGAGCCCTCCCATTTCCCTACCTGCTGAGGGACTGGTGGAATCTTTCTGCTTGGCCTACAGCTGCTGAGCACAGGGCAGTGCCAGTTGGTGCTTACCTATGTAGTACTTCTCTTCCTTACAGTCCCTTTGAGGTGAAGGTTGGCACTGAGTGTGGCAATCAGAAGGTGCGGGCCTGGGGCCCTGGGCTGGAGGGCGGCGTTGTTGGCAAGTCAGCGGACTTTGTGGTAGAGGCCATTGGTGATGATGTGGGCACCTTGGGTAAGTTGAAGGCTTCAGAGTAGGCACCTGAAGCAGAGGGTGACAAGGGCAGCCTTCCCAAAGGCTCCAGGACACCAATAGGACTGATGGCTGTTGTCAGGTTTCTCCGTGGAAGGTCCATCACAGGCCAAGATCGAATGTGACGACAAGGGTGATGGATCCTGTGACGTGCGCTATTGGCCCCAGGAGGCTGGCGAGTATGCTGTTCATGTGCTGTGTAACAGCGAGGACATCCGTCTCAGTCCTTTTATGGCTGACATCCGTGAGGCACCCCAGGATTTTTACCCAGACAGGGTAAAGGGCATATAACACTGACCTAAGCCTTGGTCTTCTACTTTTGCTTGAGAAAGCTTCTGGGGTTGGGCATTATCCAATCTTGTCAGTGAGGCTGGGGTCAAGAGCTGAAACCCTGGCTAGTATTACCAGAACCACGTCCCGCCACTGTGTTACTTACTGCCCTGCCTGACTTTGGTGGTCTTGCCTTGGTCTTCTGAGATTGGATTGGTTTTTTTTACCAGGTAAAGGCACGTGGGCCTGGATTGGAGAAGACTGGTGTGGCTGTCAATAAGCCAGCAGAGTTCATAGTTGATGCCAAGCATGCTGGGAAGGCCCCTCTCCGAGTTCAAGTCCAGGTGGGATGCCTACCCATGTTGGGGGCAGGACTGGTAGGCCCTTAGGCCTGGGTAAGTGATCAGTAGGTTACTTGCTTTTACTTGCCTTACAGGACAATGAAGGTTGCCCTGTGGAGGCAACAGTCAAGGACAATGGCAATGGCACTTACAGCTGCTCTTATGTGCCCAGAAAGCCAGTGAAGCACACAACTATGGTTTCTTGGGGAGGTGTCAGTATCCCCAACAGTCCCTTTCGGGTAAGCCAGCCCATGGGCCATTATCCCATCTCCCCCAATGTCTTTGTTCCTATAGTAGTTTTAACTAGATCAAGCTTGCATACCAATACAGTTTTCCCATTTTCAGTGGACTTGACTTTTAGTATATTTACAGGGTAGTTGGCAGCCATCACCACAGTTTAGTTTAGGACATTTTTCATCTTCCCCAAATAGACTCCTGTCCTTTCCATTCCCCTTTCTTCAGCCCTTGGCTACCACTGATCTATGGATTTGCCTTTTCTGGGCCTTTCAAATAGATGCAATTATGTATACATTATAATTATATGTATTATACACAAATACAATGGGACTTTTTTGGTGTATTTGATGTTTTCTTTCTGAGACAAGATCTCACCACAAAGACCACAAAGATCTAAAACTTGCTCTGCAGACCAGATTAGCCTTGAACTCTTAGAGATCCACCTGCCTCTGCCTTCCAAGTTCTAGGATTAAAGGTGTGCTCCACCATATTTGCTCTGGGACTTTTTGTTTGGTTTACTTTACCTAGTGTCATACAAAGGTTTTTCCACATTGTAGCATGTTAGTGCTTCCTAACTTTTTACATCACATTGTATAGGTGGAAAACACTATTTGATTGATATGTATTACTTTTGGGCTATGTGAATAGCTCTGGTAGGAACATTTGGACAAATGTTTGTATAGATCTAGGTGTTTATTTCCCTAGGTGTAGAATCACAGTATCATGTGGTTACTTTTACATGTTTGAGGACCTTCCTCTTGTCTCAAGATAGCAGCAATATTTGGTCTGTCTACTAGCAGTAGCTGAGGGAGACTCTCACCTCTCCTACCACAGACTTGTCATGTCTTTTCACTTGTCTCTGTATCCTGTAGGTGAATGTGGGAGCTGGCAGCCACCCAAACAAAGTCAAGGTGTATGGTCCAGGAGTGGCCAAGACTGGGCTCAAAGCACATGAACCCACCTACTTTACTGTGGATTGTACAGAGGCTGGCCAGGGTAAGGCCTAGCCTTGGAGGAGAGGACAGGTGGGTATGTTATCTCCACAAAGTCCCAGCCTCTTCTTACCCCACTTCTCAATCACAGGGGATGTCAGCATTGGTATCAAGTGTGCCCCTGGAGTGGTGGGTCCCACTGAAGCTGATATTGACTTTGATATCATCCGCAATGACAATGATACCTTCACTGTGAAATACACACCCTGTGGGGCTGGCAGCTATACCATCATGGTCCTTTTTGCTGACCAGGTAAGTGTTACTGCTCTTATTCCCTAGAATGCTAAGTGTTGGGGTGCTGCTGGCCTCAGCTGTTTTCCTTCCATCACTTGTAGGCCACACCCACCAGCCCCATCAGAGTCAAAGTAGAGCCTTCTCATGATGCCAGCAAGGTGAAGGCTGAGGGTCCTGGCCTAAGTCGCACTGGTAAGCATGAGTATTCTGTAAAAGGCTGAGTGAAACCAAGGGTAGGGAACTCGGGGTAGAGTACCTCAATTTTGTTATTTTGTATCCTCAGGTGTTGAGCTTGGCAAGCCCACCCATTTCACAGTCAATGCTAAAACTGCTGGGAAAGGCAAGCTGGATGTTCAGTTCTCAGGACTGACTAAAGGAGATGCAGTGCGAGATGTGGACATCATTGACCATCATGATAATACCTACACAGTCAAGTACACTCCTGTGCAGCAGGTAGCTATCTCCACCTGCTACAGCCATACCCTTCCTTATATATATGGTTGGGCTAGGTAGGCTGTTGCAAGATGTTTCTAATTTCTTACCTGGGAAGGGGTCTGAGGATCAAAGCTAGTGTGTCTCTCACACCTGCTCAAGCTGGGCAGCTGTAGGCCAGACACTACTCATTTGTGACCCCTGCCCTTGTGTACCTGTTTCAGGGCCCAGTAAGTGTCAATGTCACTTATGGAGGAGATCATGTCCCCAAGAGTCCATTTTCAGTGGGAGTATCTCCAAGCCTGGACCTCAGCAAGATCAAGGTGTCTGGCCTTGGTGACAGTAAGTAATTGCTATAGTTGCCATTACCATTGAAGATCACTTAACCCCATCCAGCTGAGTCTTGCCTAAGGCTGCATAAATAATGGTGGTTGATTTTTTTTTTTCCCTACTTTCATCATTGCAACAGAAGTGGATGTTGGCAAAGATCAGGAATTTACAGTGAAGTCAAAGGGTGCAGGTGGTCAAGGCAAAGTAGCATCCAAGATTGTGAGTCCTTCAGGTGCAGCAGTGCCTTGCAAGGTGGAGCCAGGCTTGGGAGCTGACAACAGCATGGTACGCTTTGTGCCCCGAGAGGAGGGGCCCTATGAGGTGGAGGTGACCTATGATGGTGTGCCTGTGCCTGGAAGTCCCTTTCCACTGGAAGCTGTGGCTCCCACCAAACCTAGCAAGGTAATTGGGTTTGGGAGTCTATAAGGGCCCATCTTCCTTTCTTCTTTCTTTCCTTCCTTCCTTCTTTTTTTGGGGGGGAGGGTTCAAGACAGGGTTTCTTTATGGAACAGTCTTGGCTGTCTTGGAACTTTCTTTGTAGAGACAAGGCTGTCCTCAAACTCACAGAGATACATCTGCCTCTGCCTCCTGAATAAAGGCATACATCACCATACCCAGCCTCCATCCTTCTTTCTGAAGGCACCCTTTATTTTCTAGATTTGTCTTGATCCTTTATCATTTCTGTCTTTATGATTGATGGGGAGATGACATATTAGGCAGCCTATGCCTTTCATGTCTATGCATTAGAAGGAAACCTAGGGCAAAAGGAGGCAGATTAAAGGTGGTGCTGGGGGCTGGAGAGATGGCTCAGTGGTTAAGAACACCGTCTCCTCTTCCAGAGGAGCTGGGTTCAATTCCAAGCACCCACATGGCAGCTAACAACTGTCTGTAGTTCCAGGCAAACACCAAGGCAAATAAATAAATAAATAAAGTTTAAAAAAAAAAAAGAAAGTTTTAAAAAAAAAAGGGGGACTGGAGAGATGGCTCAGAGGTTAAGAGCACTGACTGTTCTTCCAGAGGACCTGAGTTCAATTCCCAGCAAAACCACATGATGGCTCACAACCATCTGTGATGAGGTCTGGTGCCCTCTTCTGTAAAACTGTATGCATAATAAATAAATAAATCTTAAAAAAAAAAAAAGGTGGTACTGGTAGCTGCTTCTAACCTCCTCCTTCCCTCAGGTGAAGGCGTTTGGACCAGGGCTACAGGGAGGCAATGCAGGTTCCCCTGCCCGCTTCACCATTGATACAAAGGGAGCTGGCACTGGTGGCTTGGGGCTGACAGTGGAAGGCCCCTGCGAAGCACAGCTTGAGTGCCTGGACAATGGAGATGGCACATGCTCTGTGTCTTATGTGCCCACTGAGCCTGGGGACTACAACATTAACATCCTTTTTGCTGATACCCATATCCCTGGATCCCCATTCAAAGCCCATGTGGTTCCTTGTTTTGATGCATCTAAGGTGAAGTGCTCAGGCCCTGGGCTAGAGCGAGCTACTGCTGGTGAGGTAGGGCAGTTCCATGTGGACTGCTCAAGTGCTGGCAGTGCTGAGTTGACTATTGAGATCTGCTCTGAGGCAGGGCTGCCAGCTGAAGTATACATTCAGGATCATGGTGATGGCACACACACCATCACATACATTCCTCTCTGTCCTGGAGCTTACACTGTTACAATCAAGTATGGTGGCCAGCCTGTGCCCAACTTCCCCAGCAAGTTGCAGGTGGAGCCTGCTGTGGACACCTCAGGCGTGCAGTGCTATGGACCTGGAATTGAGGGTCAAGGTAAGGAGGCCTGCTGTAGGGGAGTAGCAGTTATGGGGTACAAAGAGTCCTACAGTCACAGTTTCCTCACTGTGGCCTTTTCCAGGTGTATTCCGAGAAGCAATCACTGAATTTAGTGTGGATGCCCGGGCTCTTACACAGACTGGGGGCCCACACGTCAAGGCCCGTGTGGCCAACCCCTCAGGCAACCTGACAGAAACCTATGTGCAGGACTGTGGTGATGGCACATACAAAGTGGAATACACTCCTTATGAGGAAGGTATGAATGTGCTAGGGAGTACCTTAGGCACAGCAGGGAGTAAATGGAAAAGCCCAGTTCTTCCTGACCTGCCCTGTCCTCCAGGAGTACACTCTGTGGATGTGACGTATGATGGCAGCCCTGTGCCCAGCAGCCCCTTCAAGGTGCCTGTAACAGAGGGCTGTGACCCCTCCCGGGTGCGTGTCCATGGGCCAGGCATCCAAAGTGGTACTACCAACAAACCCAACAAGTTCACAGTGGAGACTAGGTGAGTGAGCCACTGAAGAGGCAAGGGTAGCCAGTGGGCTTTGGAACCCAAGGTAATGACAGAATATCTATTTGGAATAGGGGAGCTGGCACAGGTGGCCTGGGCTTGGCTGTTGAGGGCCCCTCCGAGGCCAAGATGTCTTGCATGGATAATAAAGATGGCAGCTGCTCAGTAGAATATATACCCTATGAAGCTGGCACCTATAGCCTTAATGTTACTTATGGTGGTCACCAAGTACCAGGTGAGGAGATGAGGAGGAGGATGGAACTAGGACTGTCTGTTAATAATCGTAGTCTCTTACATAGCTACCATCCTTTTGCATCAACCCCCAGGCAGTCCCTTCAAGGTCCCTGTGCATGATGTGACAGATGCATCTAAAGTCAAGTGTTCTGGGCCTGGCCTAAGCCCAGGAATGGTTCGTGCCAACCTCCCTCAGTCCTTTCAGGTGGATACAAGCAAGGCTGGAGTTGCCCCATTACAAGTCAAAGTTCAAGGACCTAAAGGTGAGAGTTCACATACCTGGGAACAGGAAGTTATGGAGACATCCTCTTTTTAGGTCCAGCATGTAGAGGCTAGGGCAGATGGTGGAAAGGCTTCAGGTAACCACAGCCAGGCAGAACTCTAGAAAAGGTAATAATGGACAGGACTGGGGCTGGAGAGATGGCTCAGCGGTTAAGAGCACCGTCTGCTCTTCCAGAGGACTGGGGTTTGATTCCCAGCACCCACATGGCAGCTAACAACTGTCTGTAGTTCCAGTTCCAGGCAAACACCAAGGCACATAAATAAATAAATAAACTTTAAAAAAAAAAGAAACCACTAGATGTCAGGGTTCTAACCTGATATCCCAATCTAAAAAAAAAAAAAGAAGTGGGTATAAGGCACAAGGAGCCAACCTTAAGGTTTTGTTCTTGGGACTGGGGCTAGGCCTGGTGGAGCCAGTGGATGTAGTGGACAATGCCGATGGTACTCAGACTGTCAACTATGTGCCCAGCCGAGAAGGGTCTTATAGCATTTCTGTGCTATATGGGGAAGAAGAGGTGCCACGGAGGTAAGAAGCAGGGTTCACTGTGCATGCTAGGGGCAGGATGGGTACTGAAACTTTTCTGATGGTTCGTAACATCCTGATCCCACAGCCCCTTCAAGGTTAAAGTGCTGCCTACACATGATGCCAGTAAGGTGAAGGCCAGTGGACCTGGACTCAACACCACTGGTGTACCTGCCAGCCTGCCTGTGGAGTTCACCATTGATGCCAAGGATGCTGGGGAGGGTCTGTTGGCTGTCCAGATTACGGTGAGCTTGCTAGCTTTCTGGGCTGTACTGCAACTCCAGGTATAGGGAGGAGAGGTAAGGAACAAGACCTGGGCAGATGCAATGTAGGACTGCAGGTGGACAGGCAGCCCAGTCTACGTAACTAGTCTGCCTGGAGCTGTAATATAAAGGAAGGGCCTCTGATTTCTGGTCTATTAATATAACTACATTACCATGTGTAGCAGTTTTCTCCAAGTTGAAAGGAACAAGCTTCCTCAAATAACACATTCATTGCTCAATAGCAAGGTGCCAAAGCCTATAGTGCTTCAGCTTCCTCACATGTAATATTCTCACAGAAAAGGTATAATGTAACAACATTGATATCTTTCATATCTTTCATGTAAGTTCCCAGTACTCCTATGACTGCCACAGGACTAAGTCTGGGCATCAAGCTGCTCTCTTGTCATGTCAGGGAATGTTTGGGAGGCTCCCATTATGGACTCTGTCACAGGCAGGCAGCCACTGGGGCCATGGGGGTAGAGAAGCCCAGAAACTATCCCTGTTATAGCAGTATTTGGTGTTTCTATGGAAGGCCTGAGATGGTCCAGGCCTTTTTAGGCTTGAACCAACCTATTCCCCTGTACTTTGCTACACAGGACCCTGAAGGCAAGCCCAAGAAAACACACATTCAAGACAACCATGATGGTACATACACAGTGGCTTATGTGCCAGATGTGACAGGCCGGTACACAATCCTCATTAAGTATGGTGGTGATGAGATCCCCTTCTCCCCATACCGTGTCCGGGCTGTGCCCACTGGGGATGCCAGCAAGTGCACAGTCACAGGTGAGCCAGCCCACCATCAGCCTCCGTGGCGCTCAGCACGAGGCTTGGGTGTGCCAGTGTGCAAGGGCTCGCTGCTTGGGGCGGCGTGTGGGAGTGGGGGCCGCCCCCTTGAGTGACTCACCTGACCTTTCTCCTTGCTCTCTGCCCTCTCACCTCAGTGTCAATCGGAGGTCACGGGCTAGGTAAGCTGCTTGCTGGGGCCACTCCCAATGCCTCTGCTGCCCAGAGAGGCAGTTTCCTTTCCTCTTCATTGCTAATTCATTCCCAGGACAGTTCCAGCTGCAGCTCTAGGCAAGGACTGAGTGGGGGAGGCTGTGCAGACAAGGCAAGGGGCTGGAGGGTCAGGGCCCAGGGAGGTTTCTGGAGCTAAGCATGATTGCTCTGGTTCTCCCCTCTCTGGGCCTCCATTTCCCCATCTGAGAACTCGGGTTGCAGCTGAGAGCTTTGGGGTGAAGTGTATCCTAGGAGGCACCCCACTGGGGACTTTGGGGTCTGGGGATCTTGGTACCCCTGGGGATGGGCAGCAGGTGCTTCCTTCTCACAAGGGCTCCTGTGTGGGCTCAGGGGACAAGGTGGTTTCCTCTACCCAGTGGGAGTCTAGTCCTCATCAGATCCACAGACTTCCATCCCTGCCTCCCAGGGGCATCTGTGTCCTGGGCTGAGGGAGGTGCATGAGTGGGTGGGGCTGGCTGGTGGTGCAATAGTGCCAGTGTCAACTGCTTGGTGACCAGCATGGCAGGGCCTGGCCCAGCCTCAGAGCCCCAAAGTGCATTCTGCGACCCATCTCCTTCTTTCCTTCTCTCTTCCTGTTCCCTCAGCAGTGACATTATTAGACAGTCCCTATCAAACAGGTTTGTCTGCCCCAAGACAGAGATACCTCAGGGATACTGATATAAGGCTACAAATACTTATAGGTCTCTGAAGGACAGGCCTCTGAAGGCTATAGGTCTGGCACTTGGGTTGTTGGCCAAGGACAGGATAGCTAGGTTTCTGTGGCAGAGGCTATATTGCTTTGTAGAACAGCCCATGAGATTGGAGATGACACATGTATGCACAGGGCAAGGAGAGGAGAAAATAGGCTAGGGACTTGGAGTGGTCTCAATTTTTCTGACTACAATGTGTGGAATGGAGGCAGGGAGCCCAGTAATGGAACTTAAGTCACCTTTGGGCAAGCCAGAAGGTTGGCTTGGGCCAGGTCAATGGCCATTGGACATTAAGCAGTATCCCGGTTAACAGGTGTACTTTGAGGATGCTATGCTTAAGACCTGCTGATGACTTGAAGCCTGGGAATGAAGTAGCTATTAGGAGAGGGCCCAAATCATTAGCTAGATGATACAGGGCAGGCATGCAGGAAGCTTATAGGGCAGCATGGGTAGCAGGCAGCTAGGGATAAATCTAAAGATGCTATTTGAGTCTCATATTGCCAATGTGAGACTAAGGTCAATATGGTGGGGGGGTTGGTAGCAGGATAAGGGGAGTTTAAATTTGGTCCCCAAGTAGGTTTGGTGCTCCTAGCTGCTTTTTTCTTGTGGGAGGCTGGGCTGCAGGGGTGCTCTTGCTACCAGGCCTTACAACACAGCTCCCAAGCCTCCACAGCTGAGCCCCAGATCATACTGTCAGTGTCTTTTCCCTTTCCTCGGGCACTATGGGGCCCTAGAGGCTGCTTAGATGCTTTACCTTGCAACCTTGCAGTGGTGGCTTGGGCCTTCTATCCCCTGTTTCTTGGGTGCCGCTACTGCTTTGCCAAGCCTGTTGTGATACATTGCATGGGTGCTAACCCTGCTGCCTCCCTGCTGCTTGCTCTTGTCTGTGCCAGGCCGTGCTGGGCTGCTTTTCACTGCAAGCCTTTGGTTGAGCAAGCGTTCCTCAGTTGTCAGGAAACTCCAGTTTCACCTTCAGGCCTGGGGGATGGGTAGGGGTGTCACACTTCCCACACTGCAGCAGGACTCCGCCTCACTGCGTCCACACATAACACTGGAGCCCGGGACCAGGCCACAGGGGCGCAAGTAGCCATAGGCCTAATCAGACTGCTGGTATTTGTCAGCATAGACCAATCAGCTGAGGCTGAGTTGGCAGAGGAGGTGGCAGTAAATGCTTGTGCTGGGATGGGATGGTCCCTTACTTTTCCTCCCAGGTACTTTGGTACCACTTGTTGGGCCTCTTTTATAAAGAGGCTTGAAGTGGTCAGGAGAATTCTTCCTGCCTTCTGAGAAACCACTCACCATCCTAGCTTGGGGTATGGGTTGGGCTAGGGGTTGGGGCTGGCTGTGCTTGGTTGTAGCAGTAAGACACCTGGATGGGTGGCAGTCTGATGGGAGAAGCCTAAATGCCAGGCTCACCTGCTGGCTTCCCTCTGGGGATCCACTCTGCCTTTCCAGGTGCTGGCATTGGCCCCACCATCCAGATTGGGGAGGAGACAGTGATTACTGTGGACACGAAGGCAGCAGGCAAAGGCAAAGTGACTTGCACAGTGTGTACACCTGATGGCTCAGAGGTAGATGTGGACGTGGTGGAGAATGAGGATGGCACATTTGACATCTTCTACACAGCCCCCCAGCCAGGAAAATATGTCATCTGTGTGCGCTTCGGTGGCGAGCATGTGCCCAACAGCCCCTTCCAAGTTACAGTGAGAAGGGGCCAAGGATGGGGTGGGCAGGGAGATCTGGGAAAGTTCTAGTCTGTCCTTCCAGGCCCCTCTGTGACAACAGTCTTCAGCTCTCTCACTTTGCGTTGCAGGCTTTGGCTGGGGACCAACCCACAGTGCAGACCCCACTACGGCCTCAGCAGCTGGCTCCACAATATACCTATCCCCAGGGTAGCCAGCAAACTTGGGTAAGATAATTTGCCTGACCCATAGGGACACTTGGAGCTGGCCATCTTGATGTCTTATGTGGCCCTGTTCTACTGTATGTGCAGAGAAACCTTAGATTTCATAGCCCCTCACCTGATTCTTCTATCTCCACTGCAGGTTCCAGAGAGGCCCATGGTAGGTGTTAATGGGCTGGATATGACCAGCCTGAGGCCCTTTGATCTTGTCATCCCCTTTACCATTAAGAAGGGAGAGATTACTGGTAAGTGAAGGCTCAGAAATAACTTGGAAACCAATGTTGTCAGGCTGTGCCAATTGCCTGTCTTGACCTCAAAACCCCTGCCCTGTAGGGGAAGTTCGAATGCCCTCTGGTAAGGTGGCCCAGCCTTCCATCACTGACAATAAGGATGGCACTGTTACTGTGCGCTACTCACCCAGTGAAGCTGGCCTGCATGAAATGGACATCCGCTATGACAATATGCACATCCCAGGTGGGCTCACTGTCTCTTGCCCACCCCATCCCAGGCTCCTGTTACTACCATTTTAGAAAAGTACAAGCTGGAATGGGGTTATAGGTCAGTTAGTTGGTAGACTGCTTGCCTAGCATGCATGAGGCTCTGAATAAACTAGGTATCACGGCACATGCCTGTAATCCTACTACTGGGAGGATCAGAATTCAAAGTCATCCTCCGCTTTAAAGTGAGCTCAAAGCCATCCAGAGATAATTGAGACCCTGTTTGACAAAAACAAAAACAAAAAGTCTGGCACATGAATTTGGCTGGTACCATGTGGCTTCTATTTCTGCCTCAGGAAGCCCTCTGCAGTTCTATGTGGATTATGTTAACTGTGGCCATGTCACTGCCTATGGTCCTGGCCTTACCCACGGAGTGGTCAACAAGCCTGCCACCTTCACTGTCAATACCAAGGATGCAGGAGAGGGTAAGGAGAAACTCTAGGCTTGACCTGCTTAAGTTGTTCTTCCTTGGCTGAGTGCTGGGTATGGGAGATGATCCTGAATGGAGTTCTCTACCTTGTCTTTCTGCCTCTGCTGAGCCATCAAGTCAACTCATCCACAAAGGCCCAGCAATGCATCCTTGGGCACAGTTCTCACTCTTACCTGAATGCTTTTCAGGGGGCTTGTCTCTAGCCATCGAGGGTCCATCTAAAGCAGAAATCAGCTGCACTGACAACCAGGATGGAACATGCAGTGTTTCTTACTTGCCTGTGCTGCCTGGTGACTATAGCATCCTAGTCAAGTACAATGACCAGCACATCCCAGGCAGCCCCTTCACTGCCAAAGTCACAGGTGGGAGCATCAGGAATAATGACAGGAACAGGTCGCAGGGTGGGCACAATCTCTTGGGGCTGGATCAATAATGACTGATGACTTGTACCCTTACCAGGTGATGATTCCATGCGTATGTCCCACCTAAAGGTGGGTTCTGCTGCTGATATCCCCATCAATATCTCAGAAACAGACCTCAGTCTACTCACAGCCACTGTGGTGCCACCCTCAGGCCGAGAGGAGCCCTGTCTGCTGAAGCGGTTACGCAATGGCCACGTGGGTAAGAGGGGGCAAGCAGTTCTGGGAAGGAGGGAGAGCCAGGCATGACTATAATCACAATGCTTGGGAGGTAGAGGCAGGAGAATCAGGGGCATCAGTCATTGGCTACATAGTGAGTTAAAGCCATCCTGGCCTGTGGGTAGAAAAGAGGGAAGAAGGGAGGCCCACACCCTGTTGATGTTTGTTCTGCCCTGTGCCCAGGGATTTCCTTCGTGCCCAAGGAGACAGGGGAGCACCTGGTGCATGTGAAGAAGAATGGCCAGCATGTGGCAAGCAGTCCCATCCCTGTAGTGATCAGCCAGTCGGAAATTGGTGATGCCAGCCGTGTGCGGGTCTCTGGTCAAGGCCTACATGAAGGTCATACTTTTGAGCCTGCAGAGTTTATTATTGACACCAGAGATGCAGGTAGGTAGTGGTGGCCTACCACATGGAGCAATACAGCTTCACTTGGCATTCTGGCTTATAGCTGTTATCTATCTCCCAGGCTATGGTGGGCTCAGTCTGTCCATTGAGGGCCCTAGCAAGGTAGACATCAACACAGAAGACCTTGAGGATGGCACATGCAGGGTTACTTACTGTCCCACAGAGCCTGGAAACTACATCATAAACATAAAGTTTGCTGACCAGCATGTTCCTGGTGAGTATAGCAGCCACATACCTGTGGTTTGGCAGCCTTCTTAGACATGCCCCAGTGCTCACCTGTAACCTGTACAGGGTCAGGGTATGGACTATACTTTTTTTTCCCTACAGGCAGTCCCTTCTCTGTGAAGGTGACTGGTGAGGGCCGGGTGAAAGAAAGTATTACACGCAGGCGACGTGCCCCTTCAGTGGTCAATGTTGGCAGTCATTGTGACCTCAGCCTAAAGATTCCTGGTACGGAAAAGATCAGGAGGGTTCCTAGGGTGATTCTGAGCACAAGTAGAGACAGGACCCTGCTCAGCAAGCTATCTTCTACTTGTAGAAATTAGCATCCAAGATATGACAGCTCAGGTGACCAGCCCATCAGGCAAGACCCATGAGGCAGAGATCGTAGAAGGAGAGAACCATACTTACTGTATCCGATTTGTGCCTGCGGAGATGGGAATGCATACAGTCAGCGTCAAGTACAAGGGCCAGCATGTGCCTGGGAGCCCCTTTCAGTTCACTGTGGGGCCTCTGGGGGAAGGAGGTGCCCACAAGGTACGTGCTGGAGGCCCTGGCCTAGAAAGGGCTGAAGCTGGAGTACCAGGTAGGTGTGCTTGTTTAATTCTTGATATCCTGAGTGGGCATAGATGGGTGTTGGGAGGAAGTATGTCATGCTGATCTTGGCTTTGCTTGAGGTTGGCTGAGGGTAGAGACCAGTTCTTTGCTTCATGAGCACATACTGCTTTCTCACAGCGGAGTTCAGCATTTGGACCAGGGAAGCTGGAGCTGGAGGCCTGGCTATTGCTGTTGAGGGCCCCAGCAAGGCTGAGATCTCCTTCGAGGACCGCAAGGATGGCTCCTGTGGTGTGGCCTATGTAGTTCAGGAGCCAGGTACTAAAATAGAATTGGTTGGGGCAGGAGGAGGAGGAGGACCTGAATGTGGGTGTGTTGACCCCAGGTGTTACATAGTCTTCACTTGGCTCTTAATCTTCATCTTGAGGTGCCAAGGATATCCAAGCTGGCTGTGGAAAGCAATAGGCCTTCTCTAGGCTAACCCTTGGAGATATGTGGCATTCCCCAATACAGTCTGATGTTCTCTTCCTGTCCAGGTGACTATGAGGTCTCAGTCAAGTTCAACGAGGAGCACATACCTGATAGCCCCTTCGTGGTGCCTGTGGCTTCTCCGTCTGGTGACGCCCGCCGTCTTACTGTTTCTAGTCTTCAGGTGAGGCACTGAGAGAAACTGCCCACCTGGGGCTCCTGGGCCCGGCCAGACCAGGGTCACCATGGCAAGTAGGCCTCAGCTCTGAGCTGAGTAGCCTACCCAGAAACAACTCTGGGTGCTAGGCTTCTGCTCTGGCCGGGTACAGCCCACGCTTGGGGTTGGCAGGAAATGTCCTGCCCACCGCGTGGCGTTTTTCTCGTGTCTCAGGTCTAAAGGCTTTGAACAGAAGCCTGTGCCCATTGAGCACCAGGGCTAAGGTTTAAAGAGGGACAGCCTGCTAGAGCTGAGTGCTATCCACAAGGTGGGGCCACCTTCCCTTTCTGCTGCCTGAGTGTGTGATTTCCGACCACATGTCTAGGAGATAGGAGGTTGGGGGTGTGCTTGTGGCTTGCTGCCCTCACAGATCAATGGCTCTCCCTCTTTAAACCATGTTGGATACCAGATGGGTAAGTGACCCTGTCTCCCACTCTTCCATTTGCCCTGGCTTTAGCCATCTTGTCTAACCATATCTGCTATGCTTCCAGGAGTCAGGGTTAAAGGTCAACCAGCCAGCCTCTTTTGCAGTCAGCCTGAATGGAGCCAAGGGGGCAATTGATGCCAAGGTGCATAGCCCCTCAGGAGCTCTGGAGGAGTGCTATGTCACAGAGATTGACCAAGGTGAGGCACTATCTCTGTCTAGCTGTCCATCCATGTGCTTTAATAGACTAGAACCAGGCTGAGTATACACAAGGAAAGTGATGATTCTGTAAGCAATCAAATGGGTTCCTCAGCTTCCCAGATTGATAAGCACCCATGAAGATACAGCTTTCCAGCAAGGCCATTAGGAAGAAAGCCTTAGCAGTGCCATATATGAGAAAGACAAAGAGACACAGCAAGAGATCAGAGAGACAGTCTATCCCTGTGGCCATAGGAATATCACTTTAATTGAAACACACTACTTTTCCTCTCCACCAGGTCCTTGCTAAGCCTGCTAATCTATAGACAGCATGGTATTAACAGTACACTCTCTAAGGAGCTAAGCCTGCTAATCTATAGACAGCATGGTATTAACAGCACACTCTCTAAGGAGGCAGTTTTGTGGGCATTTTGCTTATCAGACTCACTAGTACAATTCTTAGGTATCTATAGCCATAGTCCTCAGGATGTATGTATTGTTGGGGTGGGTACCCAGCATAGTTCTGGAAGCAGAGGGGTCTCCATGGAGCATTTAGGTTCCTGCTGGTGGCAAGAGAAATGAAAGGGATGGTTAGTATTAAGGCTATTCCTTTCAGATACCATTTGCTTGTTACATACTAAAAAGTACCCCAGGTTCATAACATGTCTTTTTGTATCTCAGATAAGTATGCTGTGCGTTTCATCCCACGAGAGAATGGCATCTATTTGATTGATGTCAAGTTCAATGGTACTCACATCCCTGGAAGTCCCTTCAAGATCCGAGTTGGGGAGCCTGGGCATGGAGGGGACCCAGGCTTGGTGTCCGCCTATGGAGCAGGCCTGGAGGGTGGTGTCACAGGTAGGTTCATGGGTACAGCTCTGAATATGGATGCAGTTATTGGGGCCCTGCATCCAAGCTCTTAGCAACAGAAGGCCTGTGGAAAAAACAAGGCTGTGCTGGGTGGATGAAGACAGGGAAGCTGGTGAGGTAGATTCTGCCTGACCTTCCATGCTCCCAGGGAGCCCAGCTGAGTTTATCGTGAACACGAGCAATGCGGGAGCTGGTGCCCTTTCGGTTACCATTGACGGCCCTTCCAAGGTGAAGATGGATTGCCAGGAGTGCCCTGAGGGCTACCGTGTCACCTATACTCCCATGGCACCTGGCAGCTACCTCATCTCCATCAAGTATGGTGGGCCCTATCACATTGGGGGAAGCCCCTTCAAAGCCAAGGTCACAGGTGAGCCTCAGGTTAAAGCTATTGGTGCCCACTCAATGCTTTGATATTCTAGCCACTTCTCAGCCTCACCTCACCCATTCTGTCCTCCAGGTCCCCATCTTGTTAGCAACCACAGCCTCCATGAGACATCATCTGTGTTTGTGGACTCCCTAACAAAAGTTGCCACTGTTCCCCAGCTTACAACCTCAGGCCCAAGTCCTGCTGATGTCAGCAAGGTAGTAGCCAAAGGCCTGGGGCTGAGCAAGGCTTATGTAGGCCAGAAGAGTAGCTTCACAGTAGACTGCAGCAAAGCAGGTAAGTAACCCTGTTTCTAGCTTCTAAAAGTACAAAGCCAGAAATAACAGGGTGGTCAACATGTGGGAAGTGCAGGAAGTGCAGGTATGGTTGTTACTTTTGGGGCTATCTTCTCTTTGGGTTTCCTGGAGAGGTGGCTCAGCAGTTTAGAGTACTGGCTGCTCTTTCAGTGGACCCGAGTTCAAGTCTCAGCACCCACATCGGAGTTCATAACTGTCTGTAACTCCAGTTCCAGAAGCTCCAACACCCTCACAAAACATACATGTGGGCAAAACATCAATGCACATAAAATAGTGTGGTGATGGTGGTGCATACCTTTAATCTTAGCTCTCAGGAGGATGGATCTCTGTGAGTTCAAGGTTAGCTTGGTCTCTACAGAGCTAGTTCCAGGACAGCTCTGTAGATATTACACAATGAAGCCCCATCTTGAAAAACCAAAAAATTTTTTATACATATGTGTTTGTATGTATGTGTATATATATAATATACATGTATATATGTATATATTATATATATATGAAGAAAATGTTTTGGAAGATGTAGAGTTTATCTTCTGTTGGGTTATGAGAAGCTTGTTGGGAAGGGAGGGTTATTGTTCTTAACAGGCAAGGGACAGGATGTGGAATAGGAAGAAGGGCTCAGAGCAAATACACCTGAAAGGAGTAGTTAAGGCTGGTTATTGAGGCCAATTTTCTACCTCAGGTAACAACATGCTGCTGGTGGGGGTGCATGGCCCAAGGACACCCTGTGAAGAGATCCTGGTGAAACATATGGGCACCCGCATCTACAGTGTCTCCTACCTGCTCAAAGAGAAAGGGGAGTACACACTGGTGGTCAAGTGGGGTGATGAGCATATCCCAGGCAGCCCGTACCGCATTATGGTACCCTGAGCCTTGTGCTTATGTCAACCAGAAGCTCCCATGACAAAAAGCATCCTCACCTTTCCCACTCCCAAGAAGCCCCATTTTTCTCTCCTGAGCCCTGGGCCCTCTCTTCCCTAGATCACTCTGGCTACTCTGTCACTGCAGTTGCCCCTGCCCTTTGCTGTGCTCACCTGCCTCTCTGGGCTTTCACTTGGGCAGAAGGAGCCATTTGGTGGCAGTGCCTGCCTCCTTTGGTTCTGGGAGGGTGGGAGTCCTATGTACAACCACCTGTTATTTCTCTTTCCCAGCCAGGAGGAATAAAATTTTGCTTTCATTGTCCTATGAGTGTCTGTAGCTTTCATGGAAAGAATGATGACCAAATAGGCAAGGGTACCAACAAGGCAGAAGCATAGGCTGTGGGATCTTCAGATAACATAGTCTTTACTTCATGGGAATGGATATATGGTACACCTAGAATGGCATATAGGATCAAATAGGGGAAATGCGGGGCATTAAGATTCATTCCTAGCTAGTTGGTGATCCCTAGCAGTGATGATCAGGTAAACAGTCTTTGAAATAGTATTGGGGCCTAGATATCTCGTAGACACCATGAACATAATACCAGCTCTTTATTTAAGACTATACTTTCAGGGATCATTTCTATAGTTCTTTATTTTTGTTTATTTTTTGAGTCAGGTTTCTTTGTATAGCATTCATTGAGTGTCCTGAACTTACTATGTAGAACAGGCTGGCCACAAACTAAGAGATCCACCTGCCTCTCTGCCTTATGAGTGCTGGGATTAAAGGTGTGCACTACCACTGCTTAGCTCTTTTTGATTTCTTGGAAACAGAGTCTCACTATATAATCCTGGCTGGCCTGGAACTCATTATGTAGACTAGGCTGGACTCAAATTCATAGAGATCCTCTGGTCTCTGCTTCCCAAGGGCTGGGATTAAAGGGGTGAGCCAACATGCTTAGTTTGCTATGAGCCCTTAAAATAAGGTACCATTATAAGGATTCTCCTTCCCACAATAGAGTATGTATCTTGATCATCAGTGAAAGAACCCCCCTAGGTGTGGGGAGGTGCCCACTCCTAAGGGAAGCATAGTGCTCTGGTTCCAAGTATTCTAAATGGTACTCTGTATCTTCAAATGTGACTTGTAGAATCAATCTCTTGCCACAAGTGCAGTGGGGAAATCTCTTGGTTCTCTGCTTAGTAACCCCTTTCTGTATCCTTTGTATGTGGATGTTGCTCAATGTCCCCTAGGGTTAAATTAAACAATGTCTTAAGTCTTAGCTCACAGTAAAAACTGCAGATCTTTGGGATATCTCCTTGAAACTTACTACAAATGGTTTTCAGGCCCACTATCATCACTTCACTGGCCAAGGGCCAGGAAGTCAGGCTATCTGGGCCAAAACCTACCCTGCAGTTCATATATTCTGTCAGCCCCTAGCAACTGACTTATTGGCATGACCTCTGCTGGAACCCCATCAAGCAGGACTTTAGAATACTTGGCCAAAGGCTAGTCATTCAATAAACATAAAGGCGATAAAGAACTGAACTACTGAGCAAAAGCAGCTCCTTGACTCTGGATGGTTCTGCACAGCCCTTCTATATTGGTACTAGGTAAAAACAAGTATACCTAAGACCCTCACTTTGTGCATTTGAGCCTGCCCAGTCACAGAAGACACTTCCCAAGGGACAGGCAGACACAACCAGATAAAAGTCCTTCCCTTGGCCCATTGGTATTATTGCTGAACAGCCAGGATATAGAGGAAAGCCCAGCACTCTAGGAGCCTCCAGAAGTCACCCACCTGGACAGGGGGAAAAGGTATCAAAGGCAAGTCCAAGGAGGTACAGCACTAACAGAGGGGACTGAGACAGCTTCCTCC